>RJWM01013447.1:0-53396 GCA_004363535.1 Dasyprocta punctata
TTTAAAGATAACGATGCGCAAATTGCAACCATTGTCAAGCTTCTATCTTCCAGCTTTGTAAACCTGCAATGTTGTGTATTTACGCTAGTTGTTTGCTTGTCTCCTTTGCTTGTTGTTTTTACTATATATGTCGTTTTTTTGTCGTTGTTGTTGTAGTTTTTGTTTGTTTTGTTTTTCTTCGCTCAAATAAAAAAAAAAAAAAAAAAAAAAAAAGAAAACATTGTATGGAATCAGAGACTCACCCTTTGACCTGATTTTCCAGGATAGCACATCTTCAGTCATCAAAAACATCACAGGTTGTGCAAAAAAATATTACTAGTAACATCACTGTGAACATGCAAGACCCAGACCCCCGTCATCCATCTGAGCTACATCATGTGCAGGATACCGTGAATAAACCACTGTGTGTTGTAGGGGTGAGCATTTTAAAGACCCTTTTTATGGGGTGACTTTCTATTCTCCTAAATTTGTGCTGGATCAGGTTACCAGATGACCTAACAGTTTTGCGTGGTCATGGAAACACACCCATCACAATCTACAGACCACAGACTGTTTAAACATAAAACAATGTGTGTGTGTGTGTGTGTGTGTGTGTGTGTGTGTGTGATATTTATAAAAATTACCAATGTTGTCATTTTGGAAATACAGAAGTCATTCATTTTAAGAGAATTTCCCTTCTAAGGGAGCTCTGAATTTCTAGAGCCTCCTCATATCGTGAAGAAATTTTAGACAAGATTTACACTTATTCTTCTTACCTGAGAGACACTTTCTCCTTCTCCAGGTGCTCCAAATTCTGTGTGGTGTGGCCCTGACTGTCCTGTGGGCAGCAGTTATTTCCAAATCATCTCATGATAAACATTCTATAATACAATTTCGCCCTGTACTGCCCTACGTATATATTTCGGTACCATTTATTGTAAGTAAATACAAATAATACTTATTCCTCTACAACTTTAAAAATGAATGTAATGCTAAGGAATGTTTTCATGTATTGGTTGAGCACAGAGTATGAGGAAGAACACTGGGAAATACTTAGTCTTCGTAAAAGGGGGTACCGGTAGTGTATTTCTAGACAAATTAATTGACCTTTCCTTTTATACAGTATGTCATATCAGGAATTCTGACCATCGCGTCTGCCAACACACAGAATAACAAAGTGGTGAGTTTCCCAGTAGTTTAAAAATCTGAAACGGATAAGGCATGCATCACCTTGGATACCTCAAATGAGTAACACAACACTTCTCAGGTTTCACTGTTTTGAAATCCCAAAATGATTTCTTTCCAGCACCCACAGTTCTTTTGTCTGTTTCTGGATCACAAGTGTAAATATGTACTCAATATATAAGAGCTTTTGCCTTATTTTTACCAATCTCAATTGTATTTGTATTTTAAGAGACTGTATGCTCATCTGTATTTGTGCAATAGTGTACCAGTCACCAGAATGCTTGAGTAAGGACTCAATTTTCTTTTTCTCATGCAGGTTCATGCCATAAAGGTTGTAAAACCCATGAACTTTCTGACTTCACTGATATTCACAATAATACATGGTGTAAATTCATTTGAAGTTGCTAGTACATTTGGTATATTCCCTAAACACATCGTATCAGTAAGTATTTCCAGATCCAGATATGCAATTATTTGGTATTTATCCATATACAAAGTAAGTTTACAGCTTGCATATAAAAATGGCCAAAGACTTGACTCTAAATGAATAAATTGATTTGTGTAATGAGGTTTTAATTTTTAGGCACATCGTATGAACCTAAATAAAACCACTACTTGCGATAAAGCAAATGGCACTCAGCAATACATTTAATAATTTTATTCTAGTCGTTCTCAAAGTAAAAATACACTTCAAGGGTTCTATTCCATTCCAAATGGTGATTTGGAAAATCCAGCTGCCTTTCAGTGTCAGGATGTTTTACCCCAGCTCGGGTGGATACACCACCCCATGATGAGAATTCATTACTATGAGACATAAATGGGTTCCAACATAGTGACGGATTCAGAAACATCAGTAAAGCTGGCTTCACTGGAAATAAGCAACTGTCTGTGATCTTGGTTATAACAGGAAAAAAGTTGGATAATGAGAGGTTATTTCACTGCTCTGATACTTTAAGGGGGTAGGGAGTAGTCATACAGTACATAGCAGAGTACAGTCATAGAGAGGTGATGTGTATGGAGAAGAGTGGAATGTTTGCTACCACAGTGCTGCCATGAGTAAAGCATGTCTGAAAGTGTGCACGTGGCTGAAACTGTCTCTTCCCGGTTCTCTAATATTTCTCTCCTCCTCGGCTCACAATGGCATTTCCCGTGCTCCTGAAGTTCATCCTTACGCTATTTGAGTTCATCTTGACTCTGCTTTGCTGTTTTTTCAAATGCTGCAAATAGATGTGAAACCTGCCCTGAGTAAGTATTTCTTATCTAGAGTAGGCAAGGAATAATCTCTACCACTCTTAGGTTTACTTAAGAGATGAAGAACATGTTTTTATTTGATTGGTTGATTGATTGATTGATTTTGGTACTGGGGATCAAACTCAGTACCTTACACTTGTCAGGCAGTTGCTTGTGCCACTGAGCTATATCCCCAGCCAAGAACATGCTCTTAAACTGCTGTTTCATGTTCTTTAATCTGTGTGAGGAATCCCTATAGCTCGGGAGTCACATGAGTTTAGATTGGCACTAGATGAGGAGCTCCAGGAGTGGGTTTCAATTTTGTATCAGAGAGAAACAAGAAACCTGGGCAGATCTTAATATATGAGGAGACACAGAATTCTGGGCATTTGAAATACCATGTACTGATCTGCTGTTTGTCTTAATTCTCCACAACAGATGTTCAGCTGATGATGAAATGAGGTTGAACTCTCCATATCTGCGTGAGACCAAGACTGTGATGGGTGTCTTTTGCACTCTCTTAAGTGGTTTGACAGAATGCTGTTATGTGTTTTCTCAGTCTTCTTTGCCGTTACATCATCCAGGATATCATTATCTATAATATAATATAATATAATATAATATAATATAATATAATATATAATACAGAGGAGTTTAAGTCTTCTCTGAAAAATAATTGTTGTTGACTTGTTAATGTTGACTTTTCTGTGGTTCATGCTCTACTCCCGATATGAATACCATTAAAGATAAGTACAGAAGCTGATACGGTTACGAGCCCTTCTTACACAGATCAGAAACATACCCAGAAGGTTGTCAGTATTGCAGGACTCCAGTCTGTCCCTGAAGAATATATTTCAGGACTAAAGATTTGTGCAAATTCTTGGGAAAACCTCTTGCTGTTTTTATTGTAATTATTAAGGTATAAATATTATAACTTGGTGGCCTTATATCTGCCATCCCATCTCTCTGGGGAGCTGAGGCAAGAGGATCTCAAGTTTGAGTCACGTCTAAGCAGTTTAACAATTCAGAAAGAACCGACTTCAAAATTCTAAAAAGAAAATCAAAAGGGCTATACATGTAGCTCAGTGTGCAGGTCCAGAGTTCAACATTCTGTATTACAAAAAGTATGGTCAATGAGAAAGCACTTGCATATATGTTGTGAAGTTATCACTACTGTTAAGCAAATTAGCATGTCCTGCATCCCACATAGTTTCTTTTCTTTGTATAAGAATGCCTGACGTCAACTCTTCTGGGAAATTTCTAATGTACAGCACCGTGATCCTAACGCTAGTTCCCATGCTTACATCAAGGATCTAAACTGTTTACCCTACAAAATTTCACCTTTGTGCCACTTCACCCACATCTGAACTGCACATGTTAGGAAACCATCTTTCTGCTCTCCATCTCCATGTTTTTATTTACTTAGGATCCATGTACACATGGGGACATACAGGAATTTTCTGTGTCTGCCATATTTCATTCAGCAAAATATTGACCAGTTTCATCCATGCTGTCACAAGTGGTGGCTTTCCTTCTTTTCTGCTGTTGAATAATAGTTCGCGGTGTATATGTGAAAATATTTTTATTCATCTGTGATGGATGTTTGTGTTGTTTGTATATGTTGTATATTGTTCACACTGCTGCATTGGGTAGTAGAATAATGGTATCTACAGTATGTTATGACTTCATTTCTTGCAGCATAACTAGAGGAGTAATAGCTGAACAATAGGATAGTCTTCTTAATTTTTTAAAAAATTCATCCTGTGTTTCATGATGGTTGCTCTAGGTTATGCTCTCCCTATGTAATAAAGGTATTCCTTTTTGTTTACAGCCTTCTCAGGACTTGTGCCATCCTGGTTTCTGATAACACATGGAATGCATCCTAACAGTAGTCATCCCATGACTCATTGTGGTTTTAATTTTCATTTTACTACTGGCCAGCTTTTTTGTTTGTTTGTTTGTTTTGTTTTTAGTACCAGGGATCAAACTCATAACCTCATGCTTGCCAGGCAGGCACTTACACTGCTGAGCAAATTCCCAGCCCTGATTAGCTTTTTTGAAACCATTTTTAATTCTTTTTAGCTACTGGTATTTAACTGTTTCAAAAATTTTATTTTAGTTCCTTGACACTTTTAAAGTGAATCAGTTTTTGTCTCATTAATTATGTGATCTTTGCTGTGCAGAGCTTTGTAGTATGATGAAATCTCATTTGATTATTAGAATTATATTACATGAGCCTTAGCTTTGACATCCAAAAAATCAGTGGCAAAGCCAACATCAAGAAAATTACTTACACTGTTTACTTCTGGGATTTTTATAATTTCAGGTGTTAGGTTTAGCTTGTTAATTGATTTTGTGTTCACATTCAAAGTTGCAGTGACCAAGATCTGATTTTACAATACCATGTAGGATTTATTCATGTGAATCAAGGTTTCCTTCACATGGTCCATCAGTCAGTGATATACACCACATCAGCAGAGTGAGATGCAGAACTAACACATGCTCAGCTCAATAGACATAAGAGCGTTTGACAAGATTCCATGTGCTTTCATGACAACCGAAAACATGGACACAGAAAAATATTTTCCTGGCCTCATAGAAGATATGTAAAAAATGTAAAAAGTGCGGTTAATATCATTACCAGTGGGACAAACCACAGCTTATCCTTTATAATCTTACAAAAAGCCAGTCGCATTCTCACTATTCATATTCATCAATATCTAGATGTACTAGGATGTGCAATCAGAGATAAAAGAAAGAAAATTTTACAAAAGCATACAAACTCGAAAGGAAGCAGTAATTTTGGCCCTTTTTACCATCTCCTTATCCTATATGTGGAATTCTCACAAAAATCTGTAAAATACATTGAAAATAATAAATGAGTTTGGGAACATTCCAGGACATAAAATTAGAGCACAAGCTGATCTCATTACTGCATTTTAGTAACAATCTATGTGCAAAGAAATCAAGAAAACAACCCCTATGTAATAGCAACAAATGAATAACATTGATAAGAAAAATTTCAAGCCATGAGGTGAAAGGCCTTTATGTTGAAAACTCAAACACTGCTAAAAAATGATACAGGACATAAAAATAAAAAGGCATCTCATATCCATGAGTTTAAGTTATTGATAGTCAAATATCTCTCTGACTCATTTTGATTCACAGATAATAAATATCCTCTATGAAAGTCTCAGTGGCCATTTCCAAAGAAATAGACAAAATATTTCTACAATTTGTGTGAAATTCACCACACTCCAAACAGTTAAGTCAGTCGTTAAATAGACAGTCAAGTCTGGAAGTGTCTCATTTATAATTTCAAATACATTACAGGGTGGTATTAAACACAGCACTATGGAACTTCCGTAAACACAGACACTCACACCAATGGGACAGAATAAGGAACCCAGCAATAAAGCATATTATGTTCAGCCATCAATGCCTAAAGGTATCATTTTTATGGATGAAGTAAATTTAATTGTAAAATATTTTAAACACCTGATCTTAACATCGGCCCTTAGAGTATACTGAATTTCCTTTAGTTTTGATTCTTTGATCATCAGTAATGGTTTGAATTGTCTGAGTCCTTTAGAAATGACCAAGAAGTACAGTATAGCAGGGCTTTTTTTTATAGGAAAATGCAGGATTTTTCTGATCACTAGTTTTGCTCTTGCAGAGATTCCTGCCCTACCTGGTCTTCCCCTCCTTCCCTCTGTAACCCTGACACAGGATGAAACAGCCACATCATACTCTGCGTGATACAAAAATTGCTGCCATCACATTTCTTCTCTCTCAAAACACTGTAAGCAGGCAGTCCTTAGTCAGGACATACATTGCTTTCTTAGTAAATATTCCACTGCTTCAGGAACGTCTCATAGGTAGGTCAGTGCCGGCCTGCTTTGTACCATCTGCAGTAGCTTCAGCTCCTACAAATGTGTGTATTTCTGAATTCATTATTGCCATGATTTTGTACCATTTTCATTAACACTGACAGATTCAATGTAGGTATAAATTGTAGATCACGGTTTAAAATCTGTCAGAACAACAACCAAAAGATTTTTTTAAAATTCTACATGTCCCCTCAGAAGTAAATTGCTCTTCTCTAAGAAATGCAACTCTACTATAAAGGAGATTTGAGATCCAGGTTCTGTTTGTTTGTTTTCATTTCTTAAAAAATTATTAGGATGCAAAAGCAGAAAGTAGGATTACAGAGGAGATAAAAAATGAAGGCCAGGATAGAGATTCATGATGGTATAGAAAAGAAATAAATACAGTTGAACAGAAAAGGACATTAGTTATTCATATACATGACTCAGAAGTCTTGGAGAAGTTGATTTTTTTGGTAAAATAATTCCCTTTTTATTGACTACTTTTTAAAAACCTTTTATTATTTTAAAAATCAAAACAGAAAAAAGGATAGAAATAATACAGAGTTTAAAAAACAGTAAGAAATCAACACTAGTTAATATATTGCATATTGTTATCTTAAAAGTAGTTGTTCAAGTTACAAGATCTAGGCATAAAAATGATCAGACAATCAAACAATGACAACACAAACTATTCTTTCTTTGTAAACTAACAGAGAATTAGCAGTATAGTCATCTATTTTCCACACTGTTTTAGTTACTTTTCACTCACTGCTGAGTCAGAATACCTGAATCCCAAAATTAGGGAAGGAAAGGTTTTTTCCTTACAGTTCTCAGGGATTTCAGTCCATACTCGGTTGGCTCCAAGGCAGCATGGCATGATGAGGCAGCCTTTCATGGCCACAGCAACAGCAAGCGTGAAGCAGTGAGAGAGAGAGGACAAGCCTTCCTCATGCCCTTACACCGTATGTGGGTTCCAACCCAGGGTGGGTACCACTTTCACATCACTGCTCCCAGCGCCAGACAGCAAACCAATCACAAATACCAGACTCAGTCCCATCCATGATTACAAGAGGCTTTGGGGGACACAGGACAATACCCATAACACACAATAATACATACATACAGTTATATGTGCATACCCGTGTATATAATATTTTCCTTTCTTCCATTTCTCCTTTCCCCTATCCCAGTTGTTCTTTAATTTTGAGCACTTTCTTTCCCTTTCATTGTTACACTATCTATTGTATATTTTGGATCTTATTACTCTTTCAGTTTATTATTATTATTATTGTTATTTATTTTTCACACTAGGGAGACAATGCAATATTTACAAATGTGAGTCTGGTTTATTTCACTTATGAATATAGTATCAAGTTGCCTCAATTTACCTATAAAAGCCTCAATATCATCCTTTTTTATAGCTGAGTAACATTCCATTGTATAAAAATGCCACATCTTTTTCATTTATTCTGCAATGGATGAGCATTTTGGTTGTTTCCAAGATCTGGTTATTACAAATTGTGCTGCTATAAACATGGGTGCACATATATCTCTGTTACATGACATTTTCAATTTTTCTGGGAAAATACTCAAAAGGGGAATAGCTAGATTGAATGGGACTTCAAATCCTAGCTTTTTGAGAAATCTCTACACTGATTTCCACAGTGGCAGCAACAGTCTACACTCCCACCAATAGTGAAGAAGGGTTCCTTTTTCGCCACAGCCTCGCTAACATTTGTTATTGGTTGATTTATTGATGGCAGCCATTCTTTCTGGAGTGAGATGAAATTTCAATGTTGTTTTAATTTGCATCTCTTGAATGACCAGTGATGTTGAGCATTTCTTCATGTATTTATTTGACATATGTATTTCTTCCTCTGAGGTGTGTGTTCATCTCTGATGGTCATTTTTGGATTAGGTCTTTCAATTTGGGGAGGGCTGATGTTTTTCAATTCTTTATATGTTCTGGATATAAGTCCTTTGTCTGAGGGACAGTTGGCTAAAATTCTTTCGCATTTTGTGGATTTTCTTTTCACTTTATTGGTGATTTCTTTTGAAGTGCAAAAACGTTTTAGTAAGATGAGATCCCAGTTGCTGATTCTTTGAAGTACTTTATGTGCAGTTTGTGTGTTTTTCATTAATTCTTTGCCTACCCCTATATCTTCAAGAATTCTTCCTACCTTGTCTTCCAGTAGCTTTAGTGTTTCTATTTTAATATTTAGATCTTTGATCCATTTGACTTTAGTTTAGTGCATGGTGACAGACATGGGTCTAGTTTCAGTCTTCAACATGCAGAAAGCCAATTTTTCCAGCACCATTTATTAAAGAGGTTATCTTTCTTCAAGTGAACATATTTAGCCCCTTTGTCAAATATAAGGTGGCTGAGTGTCTTTGTAGTTGTATTTGCATTTTCTAATCTGTTCCATTGATCCTCAGGTCTGTTTTTTGGCCAAAACCATGCTGATTGTATCACTGTAGCTTTGTAGTATAATTTCAAGTCAGGGATTGAGATGCCTCCTGCCTTGCCTTTGTTGCCCAGAACTGCCTTTGCAATTGCCTCTTCTGTTTCCAGATGAATTTTAAGAATGCTTTCTCTATATTTTAAGGTATGTTAATTGTATTTTGATTGAGATTTCATTAAATCTGTTTAACAGTTTTGGGAGTATGGCCATTTTCATAATGTTGGTTCTTCCTAACCAAGATCAAGGGATATCTTTCCATTTTCTAACATCCTCTTCCATCTCCTTTTGTAGAGTACTATAGTTTTCAGCGTATAGGTCTTTTACATTCTTTGTTAGGCTGATTCCTAAGTATTTCATTTTTTTAATGCTATGGTGAAAGGTGTTATTTCCATAATTTCTCTCTCAGTGAGTTTGTTGTTTGTGTACAGGAATGCTATTGATTTTTTAGTGTTCACTTTGTATCCAGCTACACTGCTGAATTTCTTTATTAACTCTAGTAGCCTTTCAATGGAGTTTTTAGGGTCTTCTGTGTAGAGTATCATGTCATTAGCAAATAGTGATAATTTATCTTCTTCCTTTCCTATCCTTATTCCTTTTGTTTTTCTCTCTTGTCTGATTGCTCTGGCTAATGTTTCCAGAACTATATTGAATATGAGTGGTGATAGTGGACATCCTTGTCTTGTTCCTGATTTTAGAGTGAAAGTTTTCAGTTTTTGTCCTTTTAGCATAATGTTGACTGTAGGTTTGTCATAGATGGCTTTTATCAGATTGAGGTAGATACCATCTATTCCAAGTTTCTGTAAGGTTTGTAACATGAACAAGTGTTGGACTTTATCAAAAGTTTTTTTCTGCGTCTATTGAGGTGATCATGTGTCTTTTGTCTTTGGCTCTGTTGATGTGGTGGATTACATTTACTGATTTCTGTATGTTAAATCATCCCTACATTCCTGGGATAAATGCCACTTGGTCATGATGTGTAATTTTCTTGATGATTTGCTGCATTCTATTGCCAATATTTTATTGAGAATCTTTGCATCAATGTTCATTAGGGAGACTGGCCTTTAGTTCTCTTTTTTTTGGTTGGGTCTGATTTTGTTATCAGAGTAATACTTGCCTCCAGGAATGAGTTAGGGGGAATTGCTTCCCTTTCAATTTCAGTGAAGAGTTTGAGGAGCATTGGCTTTAAATCTTCTCTAAATTTCTTGTAGAATTCAGCTCTGAATCCTTGAGGACTTGGGCTTTTCTTTGTTGGTAAATTTTTAATCACATTTTTAATTTCAGTAGCTGATTTGGGTTATACAAAATTGCTATATCTTCTTGATTCAGCTTTGGTAATTCATACGTTTCTAGAAATTTGTCCATTTCATCTGTGCTTGCCGCTGGATTTGAGTAAAGATTTTCAAAGTAAGGTATTCATGATCTTCTGAATTTCCATGGGATCTGTAGTAATTTCTTCCTTTTCATTCCTTATTGCATGAATTTGGGTTTTTTTCTTTCTCTGTCTTGATAAGATTGGCTAGAGGTTTATCAATTTTGTTTATTCTCTCAAAGAACAAGCTCTTTAATTCATTAATTCTTTGTATTGGTTTCTTAGTCTCAATTGGATTGATTTCTGCTCTGATCTTTATAATTTCATCTCTTTTATGAGCTTTGGGTTTGACTTGCTCTTCTTTTTCTAGAAGCTTGAGGTTGTTTACTTGTGCTCATTCTGCTTTCTTGATTTGACAATTTATTGCTATAAATTTCCCTCTTAGGACCACTTTCATTGTTTCCCACAAGTTTTGGTGTGTTGTATTTGCATTTTCATTGAATCTTAGGTATTGTTTAATATCTTCTTTAATTTCCTCTGTAACTCATTGGTTGTATCAGAGGTTGTTATTTAATTTCCATGTTTTTATGGTGTTTATGCAGCTTATTTTGCTGTTAATTTCCAATTTAAGTGCACTATGATTAGATAACATGCATGGGATAATTTCAATCCCTTTGTATTTACTTAAACATGTTCTATGGGCTAATACATGGTCTATTTTAGAGAATGTCCCATGTGCAGCTGGGAAAAACGTGTATTCTGATGTTGTTGAGTGGAACATTCTGTAAACATCTACTAAGCCCATTTGTTCACAGGTTTGATTCAGTTCTGTTATTTCTTTGCTGACTTTTTGTCTAGCTGATCTATCTCTTTGTGACAATGGGGCATTAAAGTCCCCTGTTACAATTGTGTTATTGCGTATTTGGTTTTTCATGTGTGTTAGTATTTCTCTTATATAGTTGGGTGCTCCTATATTTAGTACATATATATTGATGATTGTTAGTTCTTTCTCTTGAAGTTTTACCCTAACATGTATGTGGTGACCTTTCTCTCTTTTGATCATTTTGATTTGAAGTTTATACTGCCTGCTATCCCTGCTTTTTCCTGGCATTCTGTTGCATGGAATATTGTATTCCATCCTTTGACTTTTAGTCTATGAATTTTGTTTTGAGTCAGATGTGATTCAACATATTGTTGGATCCTCTTTCTTGATCCATTCTGTCAGCCTATTTCTTTAAATTAGTGAATCGAGGCCATTTACATTGATGGATATAATCAATATGTACTGGCTTACCTTTGTCATGTTATTTTCTTGTTGTTGGTTCCTGGTTTTCCCCCTCATTTAATTGCTTGCCCTGTCTGGTGGCTTTTTTCTGTTGTTGTTCTGGGAATTGTAGTCATTTTTGTCTCTATTTAATATGTCTTTCAGTATTCCTTCTAGGGTTGGCTTTATAGATGCGAATTTCTTCAGTTGTTCTTTGTCATGAAAGTATCTTATTTCTCCATCAATTTTGAAAGAAACTTTGCAGGGTACATCTATCTGGGTTGAAAGCTATTTTCTTTCAAGGTTTGAAATACTTCACTCCAAGCTCGTCTTGACTTGAGGGTTTGTACTGAAAAGTCTGCCATGATTGTAATGGCCTTTCCTTAGTAGGTGAGTTGTGTTTTCTCTAATAGTTTTTAGCATTCCATTTTTATTCTGTATGTCTGGGATCTAAAAATTATTAAATTATATGTATGGGTATAGATTTATTTTGGTTATGACTATTTGTCATTCTATATGCCTCACTTATCTGTATATCCAATTCTTTTCCCATCTTTGGGAAATTTTCCAGTATTACTTCTGTGAAAATTTTTTTAAGTCAGTTGCGTTGACTCCTGCATTTTCATTGATGCCTGTCAGTCTTACGCTGCTTGTCTTTGGATCATTTTGAAGCTGTTAAATTGCTATTTCACGCTCCCTTGTTATTTGTCAAGTTCTTTCCTTCCATGATCACTAGCTGTGATCCTGTCTTTGAGGTCTGAAAGTCTATCCTCAGCTTCATTCAAACGGTTTTGCCAGTTTTTAATGGAGTTTTTTATATCCTGGATATCTCTTTGAATTTGTTTCATGCACTCTATTCCTTTCCTAAGCTTTTTTTTGAAGGTTTCCATCATTTCCCCATGCCCCTGTACTTTGTTTAATCTATGTCTTCTCTAGCTATGCTGAGTAATTCCTTTATTAAGGTTGTCATTTCTTTCTTTACCTGAGAGATTATTTTTGATCTGATTTCCTCTATAGATTAACAGATTTGCTTTTCTATTTCATTTGCTATCTTTTCAGAAATTTTAGGTGTGTGACATCTAATGTCCTCTATTTCAATGTGTCCTGTACTTGTTCCTGATGGACCAGACATTTGAGATTGCATTTTGCTTTTTTGTCTTGTCATTTTCACCTCTTGGGTTAATATTTTGGTCTTTCCATCCCACTAGTCTCAACTAATGATCGTGTATGTATTAGGGTCCTACTGTATGGGCAATGTTTGTCCTATTGCTGGGTCCCACAATGAGTTGGAGGGGCCAGTCACCTGAATTCCTCCTGCAGGTTCTGTTGGGTCAGTCTTATACTCTCCCTAGGCTGATGAGCCTAGGAGTATTGATGCAAGCCAACCCTTAGCTCCTACTGTTACTGTGGTTTTAGGGTGTTTCATGCCACCAGATTTACCTGGTTATATTGTGTGCCTCAGCTGGGACCCTACTGTGTCACCAGGGGTCTCTTAGGCCCTTTCAAGTTCCTCCAGGTTGGTGGAGGCCTTGTCAGCACTCTCCTCAACCCACCTGGTGTTCTCTGTATGGTAGAAGTACTCACTCACACTCTTGCCAGGCTTCCGAAGTCATACAGCTGGGACAGGGGGTTTGCTGCTGCTCCTATTGTCCCACTGAGGTCCTTTATTTGAGGGAGAAACTCACCACACTGTTGCAGACCCACTGAGGTCCTCTGTGTGGGTGAGAAGTTGCTGAGGCTTCCACCAGTTCACCAGCGTTCTGCAGGTGGTAGACAGGATGCTGGTGGTCCCTGGGCTACAGAGGTCTCTGGGATAGAGGGAGAGGCGCTGCTCATGATCCACTGCCTCCAGAAGTCTCCAGGGGTTGGGGGTGCTGCCGGTGATCTGCCGGCTGCAGAGGTCTCCTGAGATCCAGGTTTTGTGCCACGAAGATTTAGTGAACACCACTGTGTTTCAGAAATGATAACTGCTAAAGGGATTAGGTTTTTTTTTAAAAAAAAATAAAACAGGATAATCTGTGCAGTATTCTTTTTAAAATGCAGAATGAGCCTACAATATGCTTATGACTCAAAGAGAATAAATGTGCTATTGATCTAAAGAGTCAGAATAATACTTTCACCAATAAAATGCTGTAGGAAGTTCTACCCAGATGGAGATCAAGCTGACCAAAGATAGAGAGGAGTAATTTGTATGTTAGTGCACTGATATTTTACAATTGTACCATAAAATTACTGGGACTAATTTTACAGTTACAGATAATATAATATTAATGACCTAGAATTTAGAAGGCTTTGCCAATTAGAGAATGACTACATGGTGTCTCTATGACTTTCTTAATTTTATGTAGTAAAACATCTAGCAAAAATGTGTACATTCTCTAATTGAGAAACCACATACATAGGCATTTTAGCTACTTTTCTCATTGCTTAGACAAATTACAGAAGACCCACGTTAAAAGAGGAAAGGTTTATTTAGCTCACAGTTTGCAGTGGTTGAAGTCCATAGTCGGCTGTCTCTAAGGCAGGGAGCCATGGCAGAGGGAAATCTCAAAGGACAAACAGTCTATGGCAGGGCAGAGAAGAGACACCAACCCACAACAGCAGCAGCAGCAGCTGCCGCCTCAGCAAGTCAGAGCCTGGCATCCTTCTCTCCCTTTGTATTCCACGCAGACTGTAAGCCTATTGGTGGATGTCACTCACGCACAGGGTGGGGCTTCCATTATCCATCCCAAGAACTATGCTAAACCAATTAGGTGACCAATCCACACACCCTGCATCCAAGTATAACACCATTAATCCACATTCACACAGCCTAGATCAGCCACCTCCAGAAAGCCCCAACTATGATCACATGAGACTTTGGGGGAAATCTAGATACAAACCTTAACCATAAGTAATAAAATAATATAGTCGCTATACACACATTAAATTTTCACAACTCTTTTATACCTGGTGTAAACTAGACAAATCTAACATGAAAATAGCAACTTCTGAGAGCAAGTAAAAATAATTTTTAATTATCCATAGAAATTTAGAAAAAGAAACCATTATTATCTTACAAAAGTAAAAACAAATATTGAATTATAATGTAGCTGGAATAAATTTTAAATAAACAATATTGCAATAGATTAAAACACAGGTGCATATGTGAAAAATGAATCATACCATAAATTATATTTTATTAAGTATGTGAATTGTGAAGTTCTAATACAAAATATCAAATAATATGTAACTCACTTATGAATGAGGCCCTGTTAAAACTCTCTGTGAGGGATTATATTACATTTCAATACCATTATTTTTCTCTCAGTATTATACTTACACAATTTTGGTCTCTAACCATTTTATTATACACATCTAGGTAGATAGATAGATGTCTTTAATATACCTTAGTCCTTTTTTTATTTTTGCATTCATTGGCATAACTCTCTTTTCTCTAGATACTTCCAGTGGGAAGAATAGATAATTGATTTTAATAATTTCTTCTTAGCTGCAAAAGTATTAGTAGATATAAACTGATGGCATTAACCAGCACCACAGGATTTGTAATACATCCTGATTTCATTTTCAATTGTTGAAGATATTCTGTACTTTACCTGGGATCGTGCTATCTGAAACAATTTCCTTACAAGCTGATTCTTAATAATTTTCATGTATTTTGCAATTTTCTTTCTTCTGTTTTTGATGTAGAAATTATTCCACTGTAGAAGGAGATCTTAATACCAGCTCATTCAGTTTTGAAGTCTGGAAACTTCTTGAAAGAATTAACTAATGATCTATATTGGGTTAAACTATAAAAATCTATAATGAGCTCCTAAGTCTCTGTTTTCTGTCCAAAATTTTGCTATATTTTTCTCATATTATATAAATCTCTACTTATAGAGAAAAAGCTCCCTAGGAAATGGAACGTCAAGCAGAATGAGCGCTGAGTTAGTGTTCTCGACCTGAGGCTTTGGGTCAAGAGTAGAAAATCAACTGAAACTGAACATGTGAAAAAATCGAGTAACACAAGATTTTGTGTGAGACAATTCTTTAAATTTTAGTGACTTTGAACATGAAAGTTCATTGCTAATTGTGATTTCTTTGGGGAATTCTACCCAATTACCTCAAATATTGTATTATTTGCGCCCATTATTGTTTTTCCCTGAGTTTTTCAATATCTAAGTTTCATTTTCATCACACACTTGCAAGAGTCTTTTTATTACCACGTCTGCACTGGAAACATTGGCATACACTATGCTTTCTGGGCAGCAGAGTAACTACGCGGCAATGACTAACATTTGCTCCTCCTAGGACGGAGCTGTCTTTTCTCTGTGATGCTTACGACCCATCTGCCCTAATCCTCTTTATATTTACCTTCTCTAACCAAGATTTTCATTGTTTCTCTTAGTTATTACTCATTCTCAATAGTAAATATTTTAGATTCATTTAATTTCAGTGTGATTATATATGGTTTAATGAAATCAAATACTACAAAAGTTGTTAGGTACACTAGATTGTTTTACTCTTTCAACATCTACCTATGCTACATGCCGGTACATCCTGTGCTGTATGTTAATACCTAAAACAAAGAGAAATTTCATGATCATAACAATACATACAAAGTACCGTGGATAATGCTCAGAGAACTCTTCTATTTAATCTATTGTGGTTTACTCTTTATACAGACAAAATTCCATTTATCAAATATATGTTTCATTGATTTTTGCTTTAAAATCACTTTAGCTTTCATAACAACACAATTTACAATATCTAAATCTTGGAAGCAGCCTAAACATTCATTAAGATAAATGGGTGAAAAAAATGTAGTATTTATATACAATGGAGTACTACTTGGCCATGTAGCATGATAAACTTGAGTCATTTGAAGGAAAAAGGATGCACTTTGAGTGCATAGTATGAAGTAAAATGAGCCAGACACACAGCCTAAATATTCTGTGTTTTCTCTTATGCGAAAAACTCAAAGTATAAACAAAAAGTAAAATAAAAGTTCTTCTTGTGAACCCAAAAGTTAAATCTCCCACTATTTGCGAGCATCTGTGCCAACAGTCCCCCAATCAGCTGTCACTACCTCATTCCACCCACCTCTTTAACTCCGTCCCTGTCAATTCAAAATAATGCCTGTGGTTTTTTTCCCCAAACCTCCCAGAGGGTGCTTGCCTCTCTTCAGCAGCCCTCCTGTGCCCGCAATAAAGGCCTTTTACCTTTCTTTCTGTTTCTTCTCTCTTGTGCATTGGAGGACCAAACAGTGATTATTTTTCAAGTAGTAGAAATTGGGAAGAAAAGGGGAAAAGTATTGAAGACTAATTGTGATAGTGAAGAAAATATACAAATTAGAATGAAAGACGAAGGACACCCTTTCTATTGATGGGAATAATACAATTTATTCACTCTAAAAGTGGATTTTCTATGAATTAATGAAGCTTGAATCTATCATTCAAAATAAATCTTTAAATGTGAGGCATGTGCCTTTTAGACTGCTCCACGGCACTATGAAAACAAGAAATTAAATATTTCCTTGAAAAGAGCAATACACATGTAGGTGTATGGTAATTTTAAAAAACTGTGACTGTCTGAAAACTAGAGATTAGAAAAAATGTGTTTCTTCCAGGAGGGTTGGAACTTTTCCTATCACAGGAACCCATGTGCAAGAAAGCCAGGCCAAAGAAAGTACCAAAGTGTCGTTATCTCCTTAGACAGTTGGAGACTCCCCTTACAAAATAAAATTAATTTGCTGTGAAGATTCACCTCCAATAGTTCATTTGGGATCTGGATTAGTACCAGGTGAGATGCTATTTTTTGATAGCTCCTCCAGACAGGGTCTTCAGTGGATGGCCTTGCAATGAAGTTCCCTGGTCCTGGACAGATGCTTAGTTAAGGCTGAGTGACATTTGTAAATAGAGGTATGTATCTCTCCTGTTGTTTATATCCATGGCATTTTGCTATGCTTCAAGAGTCCATGGTCTTCTGTGCCAAACCTTTAGGCTTTCCCAAAATTTTCTGGGGTTGTTCATAGGTAGGAAATGCTGTGAGCAGATTAGCATCATAACAAAGTATAGGAATTGTTATTTGAGAAGATCATCACTGTGTCTGCTGTTTTTATTGTTTATTTTTAGTTTACCTGATTTTGTAGTTTCAGACTCAATTTTGCAATAATGCAAAGTTCTAAAGATGTATAAAATACAGATCATAGAAAACTAGGAGGTAAGCTTTGCAGTGATGGAAAGTGGATCTGCAGATTTGGGGAGAAGTAAGGGCAAGGAGAGGAGGGAGAAATACATGATATATATACATACTGACTCTATAATGAACATAATTATCATGTATCAGTGCTTTTTCTTATTACGTGTACTATACAATGTAGCAAAGAAAAGATACAAAGTTGTATCAAATTAGCAGTTGCAAAAGTTATTTTTAAAAAAACTCTGCCTAAGTATTGCATTCTGTCCTGAATGTGCAAATGCTCAAAATAACTTTCCTGTGATCAGAAAGTCTCTTACTAAGTGGACTTGGTCCTCTACATCTATCTTATCACAGATTTGCTCTCCATTTTTTCTCCATACAGAAATTTTGATCAGAGAGTATAATGATCATGCTCTGGAATTATAGTTTCCACAACCATAGTATTCTTAACAGAAAGTTCTCGGCAGTGACATTAGGTGTTAGAGAAAGAGTGCCTTGAAATCAGAAATCAATGAAAGAAAAGTTTGAAACATGGAATTTCATCTTCTTAGAGAATAAGCCACAATTAGTCTGGAAAGTGATGATATTTTTGCTTTAAAGATGAGAAACTGGGGAACATGAGATGAAAACAGAAAATTCCACTTAGTTTGTCAGTTTTCATAGTCTACAAAATCAAAAGGAAGGGAACCATGTGTAAGAACGTTTGTTTTAAGGTAATTATAATGTTATAAAAATACGTACAACCAAGCCACATTTTAAAAATTAATATCACCTATGCCACTCAGGATAGGAAAATGGCAGATTGGGAGATGGGAGGACAGAGTCGGTGACTGCCAGTGATAAGGATGGGAGAAAAGAACATCTGGAGTTATGTTATATGAAGGAGGAGTCTTTCAAAGCAAACGTTTCTGTTGTTCTGGGTCTGCATGCAATAAATTTCATAATCTAAATTCCAGGCCATATGAGTTTATGATTTTTCTTCCTTAAATTATTATTCTGATTGAAAAAAAAACAAAAATGCTATTTACTGTTATGATCATTTATCTCAAATAAAAAGCATAAATTTCTGTAAAAGAAGATTAATACTTAATGGATGTATAGAAATATTACCAACTTACGTCAAAATATTTTCCTATTAAGCTGCATTATAACCATATGGAAAACATCTGGAAAATCTTTACAATGTACTTTGAAATGAAACAAAGTTGAGGTTTGAGAAACAATATCTAGTTTCCTGCAGTTCACATAAAGCAAGAAATGAACATGACATGGAAAAGGTCTCTATCATGAGGATAGAAAACGCAGCACTAGTACAGGTTTAAATTCCCTGAGGTCTATGTCTTCAAATACTGAAGACTCATTACCGATGACTGAAACCATCTCCAGCCCATGAACACGGCGCGTTGCATTTCTGCCATCGAACCAGAACGGCAGATGATCAGGGTCTGGACTCCAGTGGGGTTGGCGCCTACCCGCGCACAGTTGGCTTCTCAGGGGTTTATGTGGCTGTGCACAGCGCGTGTGCTGGTGAGTCAGGGTGGGCGGGGAAACCAGAGTGTGAGCGCCTGCGGGTCACAGTGCGGCTGGCTGAGGACCACGCTGTAATCTCCTCAACTTCCCAAGATGTGTGAGCCTCGAAACAAAACAGAAATAACAATGAAATACCTTAACTAAATGTGGGGTGATTCAAATGTTCTAAGGTCTCAACACTGGTACGTGAATACTAGGATGAGTGACTGGAGGTTTTCGTTTTCTACTCCGTCCTGCTGATACTCATTTACATTGCAGGACGTTGTGTATACGAGGCTCTTCGATTGAGGTTAGAATCACTAGATTCCTGTTGGGTTAAGAAGAAATTTCTTACATAGCCTTTTTGACAGTATAATAAGGGATATACTATTGTTAAATGGGCAAGAGACAATGCTAGATACTTATTAAATGTGAGAATTTCTCCAGTCATTGTTGAAACCAGTATGCAGGCGCTGTACCAACATTTACTTTGCTACTGTCATTCATGGAAACATTGTATAGAGTCAGAGACTCATCCTGTGATCCGAATTCCCAGGACAGCACATCTTCATCATCAAAAGGATCACAGGTTCTGCAAAGTGATATGATCGGAGACCTCAGTGTGGACACGCAAGACGGAGAACACTAGAATGACTGGCTGGTGTTTTTCATTTTCAGCTGTGCCCTGCTAATACGCATCATCATTTCAAGACAAGGTGTACACAGGGCTATTTTACTCAGACTAGAAACATTTGATTTTATTGGAATAAGGTGATGCTTCTTGCATAGCCTTTATGACAGGATAATAGAGGGTGTACTGTTGTTGAATGGGCAAGAGACAATGCCGGATACTTATTAAATGTCTGAATTTCCCCAATCATTATTGAAACAAGTATGCAGCCTAATTTCTAGCACTTTCCCCAGCACCTGCATTTACTTTGATACTGTTATACATGGAAACTTTTGTATGGAATCAGAGATTTATCCTTTGATTCGATTTTCCAGGGCAGCACATCTTCAGTGATCAAAAGGATTGCAGTTTGTGTAAAGCAATATTTTCAGCAGCATCGCTGTGGACATTCAAAATATAGACCCTACTCATCCATCTGAGCTACGTCCTGTGCAGAGTACCATGAATAAACTACAGTGTGTTCTAGGGGTGAGCATGTCGAAGACCCTTTTTATGAGGTGGCTTTCTATTGCCATATATTTGTTCCGGTTCAGGTTGCTGGATGATATCATAGTTTGGCATGCTCATGGAAACACACCCATGATTATCTACTGACTCTTTAAATATATTGAAAATATATATATGCACATACATATACATGACTTATAATATTACCAATGTTGTCATTTTGGAAATGCTGTAGATTAATTTAGGCATTAATCTTAGGAGAATTTCCATATACAGGAGCTCTATATTACCAAAATCTCCTCATTTTCTGAATTAATTCTCTCTAAAAGAACAAATATCCCTCTTACCTGATAGATACGTTCTCCTTCTCCAGGTGCTCCAAATGACATGTGGTGTGGTGCTGACTGTCCTGTGGGCAATAGTTATTTTCATTTCACCTCATTACAAACTTTCTATAGCACAATTTCACCCTGTATTGCCCTATGTATACCTGTGCATACCACTCATTGTAAGTAACTACAAATAATATTTATTCCTCTACTATTTTAAACATGAATGTGATCCTAAGGAATGTTTTCATGCATTGCTTATGAGCAAAGAGTGTGGGGAAGAACATTGGAAAACACTTGGTCTTAGTAAAAATGAGTACAGATATTAAATTTCCAGACAAATTAATTGACCTTTATTTTTATACAGTATGTCACGTCAGGAATTCTGACCATTGTGGATGCAAACACATGGAATGGGAAAGTGGTGAGTTTTCC
This sequence comes from Dasyprocta punctata, assembly GCA_004363535.1. Lineage (NCBI taxonomy): Eukaryota > Metazoa > Chordata > Mammalia > Rodentia > Dasyproctidae > Dasyprocta > Dasyprocta punctata. The sequence goes on from RJWM01013447.1 coordinate 20,893, forward strand.
TGTAGTTTAAAAATGTAAAACAGATTAAGACAAACATCACCCTTAAACCCTAAAGGGGCAACACAACACTTCTCAGGTCTCATCTGTGTTGGGATCCTAAAGTGATCTTTTCCCTGCACCCACAGGTCGTTTGCCTATTCTGGCTCACAAGTTCAAATATGCACTCAGTTCATAGAAACTTTTGCACTGTTTTTACAAAACTCATTTTCAATTTTATTTTAAACAGCTGTTTGCACATTAATATTTGTGAAGTAATGTACCAGTCACCAGCATGCAAGAGGGAGGACTCAGGTTTCTTTTTCTCTCACAGTACATAGCATTTAGAAAGGCAAAAATTGTGAGCTGTCTGGTTGCAGTGCTAAGCGCAATAATACATGGCATAAATTCGTTCGAAGTTGCTGGGTTGACTGGCATACTCCCTGCAGATATCGTATCTGTAAGTATTTCCAGATCCAGGTATGCATTTCTTGGCATTTAACCATAAACAATGTAAAGTTAACACCTGCATATAAAAATGGCCAGAGACTTGATCCTAAATGAGAAAATTTACTTATGAAATAAATGAAATGAGGTTTTAATTTTTGAGCACATCACATGAAGCTAAATAAAACTTCTAGTTGTGATAAAAACAACTTGCATTCAGCAATACATTTAATAATTTTGATTCTAGTCATCCTTGAAGTTAAAAGACAATTCAAGGGTTCTGTTTTAATCAGAATAGTGATTTTGGAAAATCCAGAGTCAGAGTTAGTATTTCTTAACCTATCTTGAGTAGATACACTGCCTCATGGTGTGGATTTATCACTATGAGATATAAACTGATTCTTACATAGTCTTGGATTCAGAAACCTCAGTAAAACTGACTTTGGAGCTATGTAGCCTTCTGTAATGTTGGTTATAACAGGAAATAAGCTGGACAGTAAGAGGTCATTAGACTAGTCTGTATTTTTAAAGGGTGGTAATGTTCATTTGAGAATACAGTTATAGTGAGGTGACGTGTATGGGAAAAGGGCAGAATATTCACTACCACACCTTTGTCCATGAGTAAAACATATCTAAAAGTGTGCCAATGACTGAAAGTATCTTTTCACAGTTCTCAAATTTTTCTCTCCCACATGGCTAACAATGGCGTTTCCCGTGCCCCTGAAGTTCATCCTCACGATATTTGAGTTCATCCTCCCTCTGCTTTGCTGCTGTTTTGATTAACTACTAAGAGATATGAAACTTGCTCTGAGTAAGTTTTTCTCATCTCAAGGGTAAGGAATGATCTCTACCACTTCACAGATACCATCTGTGTTTATTTAAGAGATGAAAAACACGCTGTTAAAGTGCTATTTCAGGTTATTAATCTGTGTAAGGATTCCGTATTGCTTGGGAGTCACACATATGCATTTTGACTGGACACTAGATGAACAGTTTTAGAAGTGGGTTTAAATTTTACAAGGGAGAAAAAGAGATGTGAACCCTAGGGAAATATTACAGTATGAGGAGACACAGGATCCTGGGCATTTGAAATACCATGTGCTGATCTGCTGTTTATCTTAATTCTCCACCACAGATATTCAGCTGATGATGAAATGAAGTTAAACTCTCTGTATCTGCAGAAAGCCAAGATTGTTGTGAATGGCTGTTCCAGTCTCTTAAGTGGTTTTGCGAGAATGCCTTCATGTGATTTTCTCCGTCTTTTTTGCCATTTTGTCATCCAGGATGTCCTTATCTATATAATAAAGAGAACCGAAGTCTTCTCAGGAAAATAATTGTCATTCATTTGTTGACGTTGACTTTTTTGTGATTTGTACTGTATCCCCAATATGAATACTTTGTGTTTGGATACAGGAACTGATGTGCTTATGTGACCTTCTTACACAGATCAGAAACATATCCAGAAGGTTGTCAGTATTGCAGGACACTGGTCTGTCCCTGAAGAGTGTATTTCAGGACTAATGATTCATACAAATTCTTGGGAAAACCTTCTATAGTTGTCATTGTAATCACTTAAAGTATACTACATGATGTTTTAACTATCTGCCATCCCACCTCTCTGGGAGGCTGAGGCAAGAGGATCTCAAGTTTGAGTCCAGCCTATGTAATTTAACAATTCAAGAACAACCTTCCTAAAAATTTAAAAATAGAAAATTAAAAAGGACTGTATATATAGTTCTGTGTGGAGGCCCAGAATGTAACACCATATGCCACAAAAAAAACTATGTTCAATGACAAAGTAATGATGCACATATATGTTGTGAAGTGATTATTACCAATTAGAAAATCACCTATCCTTCATCTCATCTAATTTCTTTTTCTTTATATAAGGACACCTGAAGTTGACTTCGCTGGGAAATTCCAGTGTACAGCACTGTATTCCTAACTATTTTCTATGCTTGTGTCATGTTTCCAGGCTATTTACCCTATAAAATTTCATGTTTGTGCTACTTCACCCACAGTTGAACTGCAAATCTATGAAACCGTCATTCTGCTCTCCATCTCTATGTTTTTACTTATTTGGGAACCACATATACGTGAGATCACACAATGGTTTTCTGTTTCTGCCATATTTCATTCAGCAAAATATTCACCAGTTTCATCCATGCTGTCACAAATGGTGGCTTTCCTTCTTTCTCGCTGTTGAATAATATTCCATATTGTATATGTGAAAATATTTTTATTAGTCTCTCTAAGATGAATGTTTATATGCTTCCCATATGCTACATATTGTTTACAGTGCTGCACTGGATATTGGAATAATGACATCTAGATTAGGTGTTGACTTCATTTCTTTCAATTTGGCTAGAAGAGTAATAGCTGAGAAAAGTAATTGTTTTATTTTGTTTCCTTCTGAAATTTCATTATGTGTTTCATGATGGTTGTACAAATTTACACTTTCCCTACATAACACAGGTATTCCTGTGGTTTACAGCCTTCTCAGGGAAGGTCCCATTCTCATTTCTGATGCTACACATAATATATCCGAGCAGTAGTCAGCCCTTGGCACATCGTGGTTTTAATTTTCATTTTGCTAGATTGGCTTTTTCAAGTTCCTTTTTATTTCTGCTTGGCTACTAATATTTAACTGTACAAAGCTTTTATTCTACTCCTTTAATACTTTTGAACTGAATCTTCAGTTCCTCATTTAGTTGTGTGAGATGTCTATGTAGGTTTTTATTAAGGCTCCGTCAGATATATTTCCTCAAAATAACTTCCCCAAATTTTTATTCCGTTTTCTAGAACAGAACCTTTTCTGTCCAGAGCTTGATAGTATGATGACATCTCATTATATTATTGGGAGTTTGTTGCATGAGACTTAGCTTTGAAATCTAAGAACACAGTGACAAAGTCAACATCAAAAAAATTTCTCACAATATTTACTTCTGGGATTTTTATGTTTTCAAGTGTTGTGTTTTGCTTGTTAATCTATTTTTGGCTCACTTTTGCAGCTGGGAAAACTAAGGTCTGATTTTACAATGACATGTGGGATTTATCCATGTGAATCAAGTGTTTCTTCACATGGGCCATCAGTCAGTGGATACACCACTTCAGCAGAGTGAGATGCAAAACTAGCACATGCTCACCTCAATAGACGCAGGAAGAGCATTTGACAAGATTTTGTATGATTTCATGACAAGAACTGAAAACAAATTAGACACAGAAAAATATTTTGCCGGCTTCCTAGAAGACATGAAAAATATATAAAAAGTCTAGTTAACATTGTCAGTGGGATAAATCACTGCTTATTTTTTACAGTCGGATACAAAGCGGCTCCATTCTCACTATTCATGTTCATCAAAATCGAGATGTTCTGCACTGTGCAACCTGAGATAAAAGAAACAAAATTTTAAAAATTCATCCAAACTGGAAAGGAAGCAGTATTATTGCACATTTTACTATCCAAATGTGCAATCCCTGAAAAATCTGTAAAATGCTTTCAAACTAATAGATGAAATTAGTAACACTGCAGGATAGAAAACTAGAACACAAGGTGATCCTATTACTTCATCTCAGTAATGACCTATGTGCAAAGGAAATCAAGAAAACAACCGATCTATTATAGCAACAAATGACTAATATTTTTAAGAAAAAATTTCAAGCTGTGGGGTGAAAGCTCTTTATATTAAAAACTTAAACACTGAAAAAATGCAAGGCAAAAAATAGAAAGACATCTCATATTCATGTGTTTAAATTATCAATAGTTAAATCTCTCTACTACTCATTCTGATTCAGAGACTAAAATAACTTCTATCAGCATCTTAATGGCCCTTTCCAAAGAAATAGGAAAAATATTTCTAAATTTTTATGAAATCACAACACACTCCAAATATTTACAGCAGTCATTAAACAGACAGTCAAATTTGGAAATGTTGAAATTGTAATTTCGAGTATATTCAGGGTTGTTTTAAGCACAGCAGTATGAAACTTCCATAAAACAGACACTCACACTAATGGGTCAGAATAATGAACTCAGCAAAAAAGTGTACTATGTTCAGTCACCAACACATAAAAACTTTATTTTTATGGGTAAGGTAAAATAATTGAAAAAATTTGTTAAAACACCTGGTCTTGCTGACTATCCTTGGGATATTCCAAGTTTTCTTTTAGTTTTCATTCTATGACCATGAATGGTGGTTTGCATTGTCAGAATCCTTTAGGAATGATTCAGTGTGCAGTGTATCAGTTGTCCTTTTTTTAAAATAAGAAAACGCAGGATCTTTCTGAACACCAGTTCAGTGTCTGCAGAGATTCCTGCCCTAGCTGCTCTTTCTCTCCTTCCCTCTGTGACCCTGACACAGGCTGTAACAGCCATATAGCACACTGTATGATACAGAAATTGCTGCCGTCATATTTTCTCTCAAGACACTCTAGGCGGGAAGTCCCTGGTCTTTCTTAGTAAACATTCCACTGCTTGGGGAGCCTCTCACAGGTAGGTCAGTGCTAGCCTGCCTTGCACCACATGCTGTAGTTTCAGCTGCTAGAAATGTGTGCATTCCTGAGTTCATTATTGCCATGATTTTGTACCATTTTTGTTAACAATAGAAGATTCAGTGTAGGTATGAATCTTAGGTCCTGGTTTAAGATCTGTCAGAACAACAACAAAAATAGCTTTTTTTTGAAAATTCTATATGTAGCCTCAGAAATAAGTGGCTCATTATCAAGAAATGCAACTCTACTACAAAGAAGATCTAAGATTCAAGTTTTGTACCATGGAGATTTACTGATCACCACTGAATTTTAGATGGTAGTTGCTAAGGGGATTAGATTTTTTAAAAAAATATAAAAGGAAAATTTATATAGTATGCCACCTGAAATTCAGAATGAGCTCACAATGAACTTATGGCTCAAAGTAAATAAATGTGCTATTGATCCAGTGGGAAAAAGTAATACTTTCACCAATATAATGCAGTAGGAAGTTCTCCCCAGACAGAGAGGATCAAGCTAAGCAAATGCAGAGAGGAGTAATTTGTTATATTAGTGCATTGATGTTTTAGAGTTTTACTATAATAGTACTGATACTAATTTTACAGTGTTGGATAATATAATATTAATGACCTAGAATTCAGAAGGCTTTGCCAATATGAAAATGATGATATGGACAGCCAGACACCAGTCTTTTCCTGTGAGTCAGTGTCATTCATGGACTGTGGGGGAAGAGAACAAGAAGTCACTAAGAAGCACGCCCTCCCTGTGAATCAGCACCATGTGTGGGCTGTCATCAGGACAGCCAGACTCCACCTCCTTCTGGCACATGGGCTGGGAAACAAGAAGAGCAAACCCCACCCCCACCCTGGCTAAGCAACCGGCTGATCCAGAGAAACACAGGCTGCAAGAATAGGTAGTCAGGTGAAGTGCAATTTGCTGCTTGTGGTGTTTGGTGTTTCACTGACCTTGCAGGTCTAGGGCTGGTAGTCTGATCATCTATTCAGAGGGTAACAGTACACAGTGAGGCATCTATGGGGCTCTCCTTCTGAAGGTGGTAGCCACAGTTAATTCCCTATTATCTTGTTTTGAAGTCCTGTCTCATTGTCATTGTTTTGTTGGGTTGGGCTTTATTCTGTTTTACCTTGTTTGATTTTGTTATATCTGATGGTGTGGGTAGCTATTTCAAGGATAACAAAGTATATTATGGTAGCCATTTTGTATTTACTTTCACCTTGTTTTGAAGTCCTTTATTGTATTCATTGTTTTATTTTTACTGGTTCTATTCTGTTCAGTTTTCTTTGATTTTTACTATGTTTGAAGGTATGGGCAACTATTTTCAAGACAAGAGGCATTATGGTAACCATTGTTGATTTCCGATTGTTTTGATGTCCTGTGTCACTTCAACTGGTTTGTTTTGATTGGTTTTATTCTGTTTTATTTTGTTTGGTTTTATTCTCCTTAAAAATAAAAAAAGAAGAAAATGATAATGTGGTCTCTCTGTGACTTTCTTAATTTCAGACAGTGAAACACCTAACAAAAATGTACACAATCTTTAATTTTGGAACAACATACCTAGGCATCTTAGCTACTTTTCTAATTGCTGGGGCAAAATACTCAAAAATCACAAGTTAAAAGAAGAAAGGTTTATTGATGTCACAGTCTGTAGAGGTTTCAATCCATCACCACCTGGAAGGAGTAGTGGAGGAGGGGAATTGCAGAGGAGAAACAGTCTATGGAAGGGCAAGCCGGAGACACAAAGTCACAGCAGCAGCAGCCTGACTTGCTTTTCTCCCTTTACATTCCAAACAGGCTGTAAGCCTATGGATGGCTCCCACCCACACCCATCCTAAGAACTATACTAAACCAATTATGGCACTAATCCACACACCCTTCATTCAACTGTCCCACAATCAACCCACACCCACACACCCTAGATCCACCACCTCCAAAAAGCCCCACCTATGAGCACATTGAGGCTTGGGTGGGGGGAATATCTAGATACAGCCTTAACAATAGATAATAAAATTACAAAGTTGACACACACACATTGAATTTTCACAACTCTTTTCCACCTGGTGATAAACTGGAGAAAATGAACACGAAAATATCACCTTCTAAGGACAAGTAAAAATAATTTATAAGTAGTCATAGAAATTTAGAAAAAGAAGCCATTTTCAGTTTACAAGAATAAAAGCAGGGTCAGGGATTTAGCTTAGCAGCACAAGTCCCTGACTGGTAAGCACAAGGCCATGAATTCAATCCCTGGTACCAAAAAATAAAAATAAAAAATAAAAATAAATAAATAAATAAAAGCAAATATTGAATTATAACATAAATAGTATAAATTTTAAATAAACCATGTTAGCAATAAATTAAATGCAGGTGAGTGTGTGAAAAATGTATCATATTATAAAACAGATGTACTTAAGTATGTGAATTGAAGAAAAATTTTAAAAGAAAATATCAAATAATATGTAATTTCACTTACGAAGTAGGTCCTGTTAAAACCCTCTGTGCAGTCTTACATTACATTGTTATATTAGTATTTTTCTCTCAGTATTATACTTTAAAAATTTGGTTTCTTAACAATTTAACTATATCTATATAAAGATAGATAGAAAATAGATGATAGATTGTGATAATCTTTAATATACTTAGCACTGTTTTTTGTTTTGTTTTGTTTTGTTTGCTTTCACTGGCATAACTCTCTTTTCTCTAGATACTTCTGGTGGAAGGGCAGGTCACTGATTTCAATAATTTCTTCTTGGCTACTAAAGTATTCATAGTTATAAACTGATGGCATTAACCAGAGCCTCAGAAACTGTAGTACATCCTGTTTTATATTAATTTGTTGAAGATATTTTGTACTTCTGGGATCATGTCTTTGTGAAACAATTTCCTTACAAGCTGTCCCTTCACAATTTACATATATTTTATAACGTTCTTTCTTCTGTTTTTCATGTAGAATTTGTTACACAGTAGGGGGAGGTCCTGTTCACACAAGCTCATTCATTTCTGATGTCTAGAAACTTCTTGAAATTACTAACTATTCATCTATGTTGGGTTAAAGTATAAAGTCTACAACAAGATGGTGTCATGGTGTTTTCTGATCAAAATTTTGTTATATTTTTCTCATATGATACAAATCTCTTTTCACAGAGAGAAATTTCCCTATGAAATGGATCATCAAGGGAAATGAACCCTCAGTTACAGTTGTCAATGCCATGACTTCAAGCGATGTGTCAAGAGTAGAAAATCAGGTGAAGTTGAATATGTAAAGAGGTAAAGCAGCACAAGACTTTGTGTGAGACAATTCTTTAAATTTTAGGATCTTTCAGCATGGATGTTCATCTCTGATTATATGTCCTTCAGGAAATTCTAATCCATGACCTCAAATATTACATTATTTGCTCCCATTTATGTTTTTTCTCTGAGATTTTCAATATCTACCTTTGGTTTCCATCACACATTCGCAAGACTCTTTTTATTACCATGTCTGCAATGGGAAAATTAGCATACACTATGCTTTCCAGCCAACAGTGTAACTGTGGGGCAATGACTAACATTTACTCCTCCTAGGACGGAGCTGTCTTTTCTCTGTGATGCTTATGACCCATCTGCCCTAATCCTCTTTATATTTACCTTCTCTAACCAAGGATTTTCATTATTTCTCTTATTTATTACTCATTCTCAACAGTAAATATTTAGATTCATTTAACTTCAGTGTGATTGTATATGGTTTAATAGAATCAAATACTACAAAAGTTGTTAGGTACACTAGATTGTTTTATCTTTCAACATCTACCTATGCTACATGCTGGTACATCCTGTGCTGTATGTTAATACCTAAAACAAAGAGAAATTTCATGATCATAACAATATATACAAAGTACCATGGATAATACTCAGAGAACTCACCTATTTAATCTGTCGTGGTTTACTCTTTATACAGATAAAATTTCGTATATCAAAGATATGTTTCATTGATTTTTGTTTTAAAATCACTTAATCTTTCATAGCAACACAATTTATAATATCTAAATCTTGGAAGCAGCTTAAACGTCCATTAAGATGAATGGATAAAAAAATGTAGTATTTATATACAATGGAGTACTACTTGCAGCATGATAAACTTGAGTCATTTGAAGGAAAAGGGATATGGTTCAAGAGCATAGTATGAAGTGAAATGAGCCAGACGCACAGCCTAAATATTCTGTATTTTCTGTTATGTGAAAAATTCAAAGTATAAGCAAAGAGAAAATAAAAGTTCTTCTTGTGAACCCAAAAGTTAAATCTCCCAATTTTCGCGTGCACCTGTGCCAATAGTCCCCCAATCAGTTGTCTCTGCGTCATTCCGCTCGCCTCTTTAACTCCGCCCCTGTCAATTCAAAATAACGCCTGTGGGTTTTCCCGAACCTTCCAGAGGGTGCTTGCCTCTCTTCAGCAGCCCTCCCGTGCCCGCAATAAAGGCCTTTTACCTTTCTATCTGTTTTTTCTCTCTTGTGCATTGGAGGACCAAACAGTGATTATTTATCAAGTAGTAGAAATTGGGAAGAAAAGGGGAAAAGTATTGAAGACTAATTATGATAGTGAAGAAAATATGCAAATTAGAATGAAAGACGGAAGACACCCTTTCTATTGATGGGAATAATACAATTTATTCACTCTAAAAGTGGATTTTCTATGAATTAATGAAGCATGAATCTATCATTCAAAATAAGTTCTTAAATGTAAGGAATGTGCCATTTAGACTGCTCCATGGTACTATGAAAACAAGAAATTAAATATTTCCTTGAAAAGAGCAATACATATGTAGGTGTTTGGTAACTTTAAAAAAATTGTGGCTGTCTGAAAACTAGAGATTAGAAAAATTGTGTTTCTGCCAGGGGGGTTGGAACTTTTCCTATCACAGGAACCCATGTGCAAGAAAGCCAGGCCAAAGAAAGTACCAAAGTGTCGTTATCTCCTTAGAGAGTTGGAGACTCCCCTTACAAAGTAAAATTAATTTGCTGTGAAGATTCACCTCCAATAGTTCATTTGGGATCTGGATTAGTACCAGGTGAGATGCTGTCATTTGGTAGCTCCTTCAGACAGGGTCTTCAGTGGACGACAGTGCAATGAAGTTCCCTGGTCCTGGACAGATGCTTAGTTAAGACAGAGGGACGTTTGAAGACAGAGGTATGTGTCTCTCCTGTTGTTTATATCCATGGCATTTGTTCTTCTGTGCCAAACCTTTAGGCTTTTACAACATTTTCTGGAGTTGTTCATAGATAGGAAATGCTGTGAGTAGATTAGTGTCATAACAAAGTCTAGGAATTGTTATTTGAGAAGATCATCACTGTGTCTGCTTTTTATATTATTTTTAGTTTACCTGCTTTTGTAGTTTCTGATTCAATTTTGCAATAATGCAAAGTGACAAAGCTGTATAAAATGCACTGCATAAAATATAGATGATAGAAAACTAGGAGGTAAACTTTGCAGTGATGGAAAGTGGATCTGGAGATTGGGGAGAAGTAAGGGCAAGGAGAGGAGGGAGAAATACAAATGGTTAAAACATGATATGTGTACATACTGACTCTCTACAATGTACATAATTATCATGTGTTCATGTTTTTTCTTATTACATGTACTATACAATGTAGCAAACAAAAGATACCGAGTTGTATCACATCAGCAGTTGCAAAAGTTATTTTAAAAAAGATCTGCCTAAGTATTGCATTCTGTCCTGAATGTACAAATGCTCAGAATAACTTTCCAGTGATTAGAAGCTCTCTTATTAAGTGGACTTGGTCCTCTACATCTGTCTTATCACAGGTTTACTCTCCATTTTTTCTCAGTACAGGAATTTTGATCAGAGAGTATAATGACCATGCTCTGGAATTATACTTTCCACAACCATAGTATTCTTAACAGAAAGGTCTCAGCAGTGACATTAGGTGTTAGAGAAAGAGTGCCTTGAAATCAGAAATCAATGAAAGAAAAGTTTGAAATATGGAATTTTATCTTCTTAAAGAATAAGCCACAATTAATCTGGAAAGTGATGATATTTTTGCTTTAAAGATGAGAAATTAAAGATGAGAAACTGGGGAACATGAGATGAAAGCAGAAAATTCCACCTAGTTTGTGAGTTTTCATAGTCCACAAAATCAAAAGGAAGGGAACGATATGTAAGAGCATTTGTTTTAAGGTAATTATAATGTTAAAAAATATGTATGACCAAGCCACATTTAAAAAATTAATATCACCTATGCCGTTCGGGGAGGAAAGTGGCAGGTTGGGGGATGGGAGGACAGATTGGTCGACTGCCAGTGATGGGGACTGGAGAAAAGAACATCTGGAGTTATGTTATATGAAGGAGGAGTCTTTCAAAGCAAACGTTTCCGTTGTTCTCGGTCTGCATGCAATTAATTTCATAATGTAAATTCAAGGCCATGTAAGTTTGTGACTTTTCTTCCTGAAATTATTATCCAGATACTCAAAAACAAAAATACTGTTTACTATTATGATCATTTATCTCAGATAAAAAGCATGAATTTCTCTAAAAGAAGATTAATACTTAATGGATGTATAGAAATATTACCAATTTTATGTCAATGTATTTTCCTATTAAGCTACATTATAACCATATGGAAAACATCAGGAAAATATAATGTACTTTAAAATGAAACAAAGTTGAGGTTTGAGGATCAATATCTAGTTTCCTGCAGCTCACATAAAAAAAGAAATGAACGTGACATGGACACTGCCTCCATCATAATGAGGTTAGAAAAGGCAACACTAGTACAGGTTTAAATTCCCTGAGGTCTGCGTCTTCAAATAGAGAAGACTCATTACCCATGGAGCTTGAAGCCATCTCCTGCCCATGAATGCTGCGAGTTGCATTTCTGCTCTGGAACCAGGACGGCAGAAGAGCAGGGTCAGGGTTCTGGTGGGGGTGGCGCCCACCCATGCACAGATGGCGTCTCAGGGGTTTATGTGGTTGTGCACAGCGCGTGTGCTGGTGAGTCAGGGTGGACAGGGAAACCAGAGTGTGAGTGCCAGCGGGTGACAACATGGCTGGCTGAGGATGCCGCTGTAATCTCCTCAATTCCCAAGACACGTGAGCCCCGGAATAAAATTGAAATACCAGTGAAATAGCTTAATTAAATGTGGAGTGAATCAAAGTGTTCTAAGGTCTCAACACTAATGAATTGTTTCACCTCATATCTTTCTGGTACGTGAATGCTAGGATGAGTGACTGGAGGTTTTCATATTCTACACTGTCCTGCTAATACACATCATCATTTCAAGACAAGGTGTACACAGGGTTATTGTATTCAGACTAGAAACGTTTAGTTTTATTGGGATAGGATGGTGTTTCTTGCATAGCCTTTATGACAGGATAATAGAGGGTGTAGTGGTGTTGAACTGACAAGAGACAATGCTGGATATTTATGAAACATTAGAGTTTCCCCAATCATTATTGAAACAGTATGCAGCCTAATTTCTAGCACTTTCCCCAGCACCTGCATTTACTTTGATACTGTTATACATGGAAACTTTGTATGGAATCAGAGATTTGACCTTTGATTTGATTTTCCAGGACAGCACATGTTCAGTCATCAAAAGGATTGCAGTTTGTGTAAAGTGATATTTTCAGCAGCATCGCTGTGGACTTTATAGACCCTACTCATCCATCTGAGCTACGTCCTGTGAAGAATAGCATGAATAAACCACGGTGCATTGTAGGGGTGAGCATGTTGAAGACCCTTTTTATGAGGTGGTTTCTATTCCCATATATTTGTTTTGGTTCAGGTTGCTGGATGATATCATAGTTTGGCATGCTCATGGAAACACACCCATGATTATATACGGACTCTTTAAATATAATGAATATATATATATATATATATATATATATATATGCACATACATATACATGATTTATAATATTACCAATGTTGTCATTTTGGAAATGCTGTAGATTAATTTAGGCATTAATCTTAGGAGAATTTCCCATATACAGGAGCTCTATATTACCAAAATCTCCTCATTTTCTGAATTAATTCTCTCTAAAAGAACAAATATACCTCTTACCTGACAGACACCTTCTCCTTCTCCAGGTGCTCCAAATGATGTGTGGTGTGGTGCTGACTGTCCTGTGGGCAATAGTTATTTCCAATTCATCTCATTACAAACTTTCTACAGCACAATTTCACCCTGTATTGCCCTACGTATACCTGGTCATACCACTCATGGTAAGTAACTACAAATAATATTTATTCCTCTACAACTTTAAACATGAATGTAATCCTAAGGAATGTTTTCATGCATTGCTTATGAGCAAAGAGTGTGGGGAAAAACATTGAGAAACACTTGGCCTTAGTAAAAATGAGCTCAGATAATAAATTTCCAGACAAATTAATTGATCTTTATTTTTATACAGTATGTCACCTCAGGAATTCTGACCATTGTGCATGCAAAAGCAAGGGATGACAGAGTGGTGAGTTTTCCTGTAGTTTAAAAATCTAAAACAGATTAAGACAAACATCACACTTAAACCCTAAAGGAGCAACACAACACTTCTCAGGTCTCATCTGTGTTGGGATCCTAAAGTGATCTTTTCCCTGCACCCACAGGTCGTTTGTCTATTCTGGCTCACAAGTTCAAATATGCATTCAGTTTATACAAACTTTTGCATTGTTTTTACAAAATTCATTTTCAATTTTATTTTAAATAGCTGTTTGCACATCCATATTTGTGAAGCAATGTACCAGTCACCAGCATGTAAGAGTAAGGACTCAGTTTTCTTTTTATCTCACAGTATACAGCATTTACAACAGCAAAACTTGTGAGCTGTCTAGTTGCAGCGGTATGCACAATAATGCATGGCGTAAATTCATTCGAAGTTGCTGGGACGATTGGTATACTTCCTGCAGATATCATATCTGTAAGTATTTCCAGATCCAGGTATGCAATTTCTTGGCATTTAACCATAAACAATGTAAAGTTAACACTTGCATATAAAAATGACCAGAGACTTGATCCTAAATGAGCAAATTTATTTATGAAATAAATGAAATGAGGTTTTAATTTTTTGAGCACATCACCTGAAGCTAAATAAAACTTCTAGTTGTGATAAAAACAAATTGCACTCAGCAATACATTCGATAATTTTGATTCTAGTCATCCTTGACGCTAAAGGACAATTCAAGGGTTCTGTTTCAATCAAAATAGTGATTTTGGAAAATCCAGAGTCACAGTCAGTATTTCTTAACCCAACTTGAGTAGATACACTGTCTCATGGTGTGAATTCATTACTATGAGATGTAAATGGATTCTAACATAGTCTCAGATTCAGAAACCTAGATAAAACTGAATTTAGAGCTAAGTAGCCTTGTGTAATGTTGGTTATCACAGGAAACAAGCTGGACAGTAAGAGGTCATTAGACTAGTCTGATATTTTTAGAGGGTGGTAATGTTCATTTGAGAATACAGTTATAGTGAGGTGACGTGTGTGGGAAAAGGGAGGAATATTCACTACCACACCTTTGTCCATGAGTAAAACATATCTAAAAGTGTGCCCGTGACTAAAAGCATCTTTTCACAGTTCTCCAATTTTTCTCTCCCACGTGGCTCACAATGGCGTTTCCCGTGCTCCTGAAGTTTATCCTCACGATATTGGAGCTCATCTTCCCTCTGCTTTGTTATCTTTATGATTAACTACTAAGAGATATGAAACTTGCTCTGAGTAAGTATTTCTCATCTCAAGGGTAAGGAATGATCTCTACCACTTCACAGATACCTTCTGTGTTTATTTAAGAGATGAAAAACACGCTGTCAAAGTGCTATTTCAGGTTATTAATCTGTGTAAGGTTTCCGTATTGCTTGGGAGTCACACATGTGCATTTTGACTGGACACTAGATGAGCAGTTTTAGGACTGGGTTTACATTTTACAAGGGAGAAATAGAAATGTGAACCCTAGGGAAATCTTACAGTATGAGGAGACACAGGATCCTGGGCATTTGAATTACCATGTGCTGATCTGCTGATTATCTTAATTCTCCACCACAGATGCTCAGCGGATGATGAAGTGAAGTTAAACTCTCCATATCTGCAGAAAGACAAGACTGTTGTTAATGCCTGTTCCACTATCTTAAATGATTTTGCGAGAATGCCTTCATGTGATTTTCTCCATCTTTTTTGCCATTTTGTCATCCAGGATATCCTTATCTATATAATAAAGAGAACCAAAGTCTTCTCAGGAAAATAACTGTCATTGATTTGTTGACGTTGACTTTTCTGTGATTTGTACTCTACCCCCAATATGAATACTTTGTGTTTGGATACAGGAACTGATGTGCTTATGTGACCTTCTTACACAGATCAGAAACATATCCAGAAAGTTATCAGTATTGCAGGACACTGGTCTGTCCCTGAAGAGTGTATTTCAGGACTAATGATTCATACAAATTCTTGGGAAAACCTTTTATAGTTGTCATTGTAATCACTTAAAGTATACTACGTGATGTTTTAACTAAGCTTGGTGGCCATGTACCTGCCATCCCACCTCTCTGGGAGGCTGAGGCAAGAGGATCTCAAGTTTGAGCCCAGTCTAGGTAATCTAACAATTCAAAAACCACCTGCCTAAAAATTTAAAAGTAGAAAATTAAAAAGGGCTGTATATATAGTTCTGTGTGGAGGCCCAGAATGTAACACCATATGCCACAAAAACAACTATGTTCAATGACAAAGCAATGAGGCACATATATGTTGTGAAATGATTATTACCAATTAGAAAATCACCTATCTTTCATCTAATTTCTTTTTCTTTATATAAGGACACCTGAAGTTGACTTCGCTGGGAAATTCCAGTGTACAGCACTGTATTCCTAACTATTTTCCATGCTTATATCATGTTTCCAGGCTATTTACCCTATAAAATTTCATGTTTGTGCTACTTCACCCACAGCTGAACTGCAAATCTATGAAACCGCCATTCTGTTCTCCATCTCTATGTTTTTACTTATTTGGGAACCACATATACGTGAGATCACACAATGGTTTTCTGTTTCTGCCATATTTCATTCAGCAAAATATTCACCAGTTTCATCCATGCTGTCACAAATGGTGGCTTTCCTTCTTTCTCACTGTTGAATAATATTCCATATTGTATATGTGAAAATATTTTTATTAGTCTCTCTAAGATGAATGTTTATATGCTTTCCATATGCTACATATTGTTTACAGTGCTGCACTGGATATTGGAATAATGACATCTAGATTAGGTGTTGACTTCATTTCTTTCAATTTGGCTAGAAGAGTAATAGCTGAGAAAAGTAATTGTTTTCTTTTAAATTTCCTTCTGAAATTTCATTATGTGTTTCATGATGGTTGTACAAATTTACACTTTCCCTACATAACACAGGTATTCCTTTGGTTTACAGCCTTCTCAGGGAAGGTTCCATTCTCATTTCTTTCTTTTTCTTTTTTTTTTTTTTTTTTTTTTTTTTTTTTTTGCGGCACCGGGGTCCATTCTTATTTCTGATGCTACACATAGTCAGCCCTTGGCACATTGTGGTTTTAATTTTCATTTTGCTAGATTGGCTTTTTCAAGTTCCTTTTTAATTCTACTATTATTTAACAGTTACAGAACTTTTATTCTACTCCTTTAATACTTTTGAACTGAATCTTCTTTTCCTCTTTTAGTTGTGTGAGATGTCTACATAGGTTTTTATTAAGGTTCCATCAGATATACTTCCTCAAAATAAGTTCCCCAAATTTTTATTCCATTTTCCTAGAACATAACCTGTTCTGTGCAGAGCATGATAGTATGATGACATCTCATTATATCATTGAAAGTTTATTGCATGTGCCTTAGCTTTGTATTCTAAGAACTCAGTGACAAAGTCAACACCAAAAAATATTCTCACAATATTTACTTCTGGAATTTCTATGTTTTCAATTGTTGTGTTTTGCTTGTTAATCTATTTTGTGTTTACTTTTGCAGCTGGGGTAACTAAGGTCCGATTTTACAATAGCATGTGATATTTATCCATGTGAATCAAGTGTTTCTTCACATGGGTGATCTACCAGTGGATACACCACATCAGCAGAATGAGATGCAAAACTAGCACATGCTCACCTCAATAGATGCAGAAAGAGCATTTGACAAGATTTGTATGATTAGATGACAAGAACTGAAAACAAATTAGACACAGAAAAATATTTTGCCGGCTTCCTAGAAGACATGAAAATACATAAAAATTCCAGTTAACATTGTCAGTGGGACAAACCACTGCTTATTTTTTACAGTCGGATACAAACCAGCCCCATTCTCACTATTCATGCTCATCAAAATCGAGATGTACTGCACTGTGCAACCTGAGATAAAAGAAACAAAATTTTAAAAATTCATCCAAACTGGAAAGGAAACAGTATTATTGCACATTTTACTTTCCAAATGTGCAATCCCTGAAAAATCTGTAAAATGCTTTCAAACTAATAGATGGATTTAGTAACACTGCAGGACAGAAAACTAGAACACAAGGTGATCTCATTACTGCATCTCAGTAATGACCTATGTGCAAAGGAAATCAAGAAAACAATCGCTCTATTATAGCAACAAATGACTAATATTTTTAAGAAAAAATTTCGAGCTGTGGGGTGAAAGCTCTTTATAATAAAAACTTAAACACTGAGAAAATGCAAGGCAAAAAATAGAAAGACATCTCATATTCATGAGTTTAAATTATCAATAGTTAAATCTCTCTACTACTCATTCTGATTCAGAGACTAAAATAGCTTCTATCAGCATCTCAATGGCCCTTTCCAAAGAAGTAGAAAAAATATTTCTAAATTTTTATGAAATCACAACATGCTCCAAATATTTAAAACAGTCATTAAATAGACAATCAAGGTTGGAAATGTTGCAATTGTAATTTCGAGTATATTCATGGTTGTTTTAAGCACAATAATATGGAACTTCCCTAAAACAGACACTCACACTAATGGGTCAGAATAATGAGCTCAGCAAAAAAGTGTACTATGTTCAGTCACCAACATACAAAAACTTCATTTTTATGTTTGAGGTAAAATAATTGAAAACATTTGCTAAACACCTGGTCTTGCTGATTATCCTTGGGATATTCCAAGTTTTCTTTTAGTTTTCATTCTGTGACCATCAATGGTGGTTTGCATTGTGAGAATCCTTCAGGAATGATCCAGTGTGCAGTGTATCAGTTGTCCTTTTTTTAAAATAAGAAAACGCAGGATCTTTCTGAACACCAGTTCTGCTTTTGCAGAGATTCCTGCCCTACCTGCTCTTCCCCTCCTTCCCTCTGTGACCCTGACACAGGCTGAAACAGCCACATAGCACACTGTGTGATACATGAATTGTTGCCATCATATGTTTTCACTCAAGACACTCTAGGCGGGAAGTCCCTGGTCTTTCTTAGTAAATATTCCACTGCTTGGGGAGCCTCTCACAGGTAGGTCAGTGCCAGCCTGCTTTGCACCACATGCTGTAGTTTCAGCTGCTAGAAATGTGTGCATTCCTGAGTTCATTATTGCCATGATTTTGTACCATTTTTGTTAGCAATGGAAGATTCAGTGTAGGTATGAATCTTAGGTCCTGGTTTAAGATCTGTCAGAACAACAACAAAAATAGTTTTTTTTGAAAATTCTATATGTAGCCTCAGAAGTAAGTGGCTCATTATCAAGAAAGGCAACTCTACTACAAAGTAGATCTAAGGTTCAAGTTTTGTACCACGGAGATTTACTGATCACCACTGAATTTCAGAAATGGTAGTTGCTAAGGGGATTAGATTTTTTTAAAAAATATAAAAGGAAAATTTATATAGTATGCCACCTGAAATTCAGAATGAGCTCACAATGAACTTATGGCTCGAAGTAAATAAATGTGCTATTGATTCAGTGGGAAAAAGTAATACTTTCACCAATATAATGCAGTAGGAAGTTCTCCCCAGACAGAGAGGATCAAGCTAGCAAATGCAGAGAGGAGTAATTTGTTATATTAGTGCACTGATGTTTTAGAGTTTTACTATAATAGTACTGATACTAATTTTACAGTGTTGGATAATATAATATTAATGACCTAGAATTCAGAAGGCTTTGCCAATATGAAAATGATGATATGGACAGCCAGGCACCAGCCTTTTCCTGTGAGTCAGTGTCATTCATGGACTGTGGGGGAAGAGAACAAGAAGTCACCAAGAAGCACGCCCTCCCTGTGAATCAGCACCATGTGTGGGCTGTCATCGGGACAGCCAGACTCCACCTCCTTCTGGCACATGGGCTGGGAAACAAGAAGAGCAAACCCCACCCCCACCCTGGCTAAGCAACCGGCTGATCCAGAGAAACACAGGCTGCAAGAATAGGTAGTCAGGTGAAGTGCAATTTGCTGCTTGTGGTGTTCAGTGTTTCACTGACCTTGCAGGTCTAGGGCTGGTAGTCTGATCATCTATTCAGAGGGTAACAGTACACAGTGAGGCTTCTATGGGGCTCTCCTTCTGAAGGTGGTAGCCACAGTTAATTCCCTGTTATCTTGTTCTGAAGTCCTGTCTCATTGTCATTGTTTTGTTGGGTTGGGCTTTATTCTGTTTTACCTTGTTTGATTTTGTTATATCTGATGGTGTGGGTAGCTATTTCAAAGATAACAAAGTATATTATGGTAGCCATTTTGTATTTACTTTCACCTTGTTTTGAAGTCCTTTATTGTATTCATTGTTTTATTTTTACTGGTTCTATTCTGTTCAGTTTTCTTTGATTTTTACTATGTTTGAAGGTATGGGCAACTATTTTCAAGACAAGAGGCATTATGGTAACCATTGTTGATTTCCGATTGTTTTGATGTCCTGTGACAATTCCACTGTTTTTTGTTTTGTTTTGTTTTATTTTGCGGCACCAGCTATTGAACTCACAACCTTGCACCTGCCAGGGCAGGTGCTTAATCCACTGAGCCAAACTCCCAGCCCTTACTGGTTTGTTTTGATTGGTTTTATTCTGTTTTATTTTGCTTGGTTTTATTCTCTTTAAAAATAAAAAAAAGAAAATGATGATGTGGTCTCTCTGTCACTTTCTTAATTTCAGGCAGTGAAATACCCAGCAAAAATGTACACATTCTTTAATTTGGTAACAGCATACATAGGCATCTTAGCTACTTTTCTCATTGCTCGGACAAAATACTTACAAATCACAAGTTAAAAGAAGAAAGGTTTATTGAGGTCACATTCTGTAGAGGTTTCAATCCATAGTCACTTGGCAGAGAGCCATGAAAGCGTGGAATTGCAGAGGAAAAGCACTCTATGGCAGGGCAAGCAGGAGACACAAAGTCACAGAAGTA
This sequence comes from Dasyprocta punctata, assembly GCA_004363535.1. Taxonomy (NCBI): domain Eukaryota; kingdom Metazoa; phylum Chordata; class Mammalia; order Rodentia; family Dasyproctidae; genus Dasyprocta; species Dasyprocta punctata. The sequence goes on from RJWM01013447.1 coordinate 41,148, forward strand.
GCTGCCTGACTTGCTTTTCTCCCTTTACATTCCATGCAGGCTGTAAGCCTATGGATGGCTCCCACCCGCAGCCATCCCAAGAATTATACTAAACCAATTATGGCACTAATCCACACGCCCTTCATTCAACTGTCCCACAATCAATCCACACCCACACACCCTATATCCACCACCTCCTAAAAGCCCCAACTATGAGCACATGAGGTTTGGGTGGGGGGAATATCTAGATACAGCCTTAACAATAGATAATAAAATTACAAAGTTGACACACACACATTGAATTTTCACAGCAACTCTTTTCCACCTGGTGATAAACTGGAGAAAGCAAACATGGAAATATCACCTTCTAAGGACTAGTGGCCAGGTAAAAATAATTGATAAGTGTTCATAGAAATTTAGAAAAAGAAGCCATTTACAATTTACAAGAATAAAAACAGGGTCAGGGATTTAGCTTAGCAGCACAAGTGCCTGACTGCTAAGCACAAGGCCATGAATTCAATCCCTGCTACCAAAAAAATAAATAAATGAAAATTAAAAATAAATAAATAGAGAAAAGCAAATATTGAATTATAACATAAATAGAATAAATTTTAAATAAGCCATGTTAGCAATAAATTAAATGTAGGTGTGTGAAAATGTATCATATTATAAAATAGATGTACCAAAGTATGTGAATTGAAGAAAAATTTTAAAGAAAATATCAAATAATATGGAATTACACTTATGAGTTAGGTCCTCTTACAACCCTCTGTGCAGTATTATATTTCATTGTTGTATTAGTATTTTTCTCAGTATTATACTTTAAAAATTTGGTTTCTTGACAATTTAACTATATCTATATAAAGATAGATAGTAAATAGAAAGATGATAGACAGATGGTGATAATCTTTAATATACTTAGCACTGTTTTTTGTTTTGTTTTGTTTTGTTTGCTTTCACTGGCATAACTCTCTTTTCTCCAGATACTTCTGGTGGAAGGGCAGGTCACTAATTTCAATAATTTCTTCTTGGCTGCAAAAGTATTCATAGTTATACACTGATGGCATTAACCAGAGCCTCAGAATTTTTAGTACATCCTGTTTTATATTAATTTGTTGAAGATATTTTGTACTTCTCCTGGGATCATGTCTTTGTGAAACAATTTTCTTACAAGCTGTTTCTTCACAATTTCCATATATTTTATAACGTTCTTTCTTCTGTTTTTGATGTAGAATTTGTTATACAGCAGGGGGAGGTCCTGTTCATACAAGCTCATTCATTTCTGATGTCTAGAAACTTCTTGAAAGTATTAACTATTCATCTATGTTGGGTTAAAGTATAAAATCTACAACAAGACACTGTCACGGTGTTTTCGGATCAAAATTTTGTTATATTTTTCTCGTATGATACAAATCTCTATTTATAGAGAAAAAATTCCCTATGAAATGGATCATCAAGGAAAATGAGTACTGAGTGCAGTTCTCAATGCTATGACTTCAAGCAATGTGTCAAGAATAGAAAATCAACTGAAACTGAACATGTAAAGAGATCAAGCAACACAAGATTTTGTGTGAGACAATTCTTTAAATTTTGGGATCTTTCAGCATGGATGTTTATTTCCAATTGTATGTCCTTTGGGAAATTCTAATGCATGACCTCAAATATTACATTATTTGCTCCCATTTATGTTTTTTCTCTGAGATTTTCAATATCTATCTTTGGTTTCTATCACACATTTGCAAGACTCTTTTTATTACCATGTCTGCAATGGGAAAATTAGCATACACTATGCTTTCCAGCCCACAGTGTAACTGTGGGGCAATGACTAACATTTACTGCTCCTGGGATGGAGCTGTCTGAAAAGTCCAAGTCCCAAGTCTCTTCTGAAATGTAATGCAACCTCTTAGCTATGGGCTGCTGTACAAATGAAAAGAAAGTTTAACACTTCCAACATTCAATGACATAAAACACACACTTCCATTCCAAAGTTACAAATGGGGACATAAAGGAATGGAATCAAAACAAGTCATAGAGAGGTGATGTGTACGGGAAAGAGGGGAATAATAACTACCACAGTGTTTGTCCATGAGTAAAACATGTTTAAAAGTGTGCCCATGAGTGAAAGCACCTCTTCACATTTTTCACACCACTTCTAATTTTCCTCTCCCACATGACTCACAACGACATTTCCTGTGCTCCTGAAGTTCATCCTCACGCTATTTGAGTTCAGCTTCACTCTGCTTTGCTGTTTTTTCAAAAGCTGGAAATAGATATGCAACTTTCCTTCAGTGAATGTTTCTTATCTAGAGGGCAAGAAATAATCTCTGCCACTTCATGGATACCCTTTATGTTCACTTAAGAGATTAGGAACATGCCTAATACTATTAATCTGCATGAGGAATTTCTATTGCTTGGGAGTCACACATATGAGTTGAGATTGGACACTAGATGAGAAGCTCCAGGACTGGGTTTAAATTTTGTATCAGAGAGAAAGAAATGCAAACCTGGAGCGATCTTAAATTATGAGGACACACAGCAAACTGGGAATTTGAAATAGCATCAATTGATTTGCTATTTGTTTTAATTCTCCATTACAGATGTTCAGTGGATGATGACATGAAGTTGGACTGTCCATATCTGCATAAGACCAAGACAGTTATGGAACTGAAGTCTTCTCAGGGAAATAATTGTCATTGATTTGTTGATGTTGTCTTTTCTGTGTTTGAATACCTTTGAGGATGAATACCTGTGGCATCCTGTCCTTCTTACACAGACTGGCAATATATCCAGACCTTTGTCAGTAGTGTAGGACTCTGGTTTGTCCCTGAGGAGGACATTTCAGTACTAACAATTCATATAGATTCTTGGGAACACCTTTCATTGTTTTTTTTTTTTTATTATTAAGGAATACTACATGAGGTTTTACCCAAGCTGGGTGGCCATATGCTTGCCATCAACCTCTCAGGGAGGCTGAGGAAAGAGGAACTCAAGTGTCAGCTTGGCCTAGGCAATTTAAAAACTCAGGCAGAACCTATCTAAATTTTTTTTAATTTCAAAAGGGCCATACATGTAGTTCAGTGTGGAGTCCCAGGGCTCAATACCCTATACCACAAAAATTGTGATCAATGACAAAGCAATTATTTGTGTAGGTGTTGTGAAATGGTCACTACTTTTCAGCAAATTAGCATATCCTTAATCCCATATAGTTTATTTTTCTTTATATAAGAGCACCTGACGCCAACTCTTCTGGGAAATTTAAAGTATACAGCACCATATTCCTAACACTAGTTCCCATGCTTACATCAAGGGTCTAAACTATATACCCTACAAAATTGCATCTTTGTGCCACTTCACCCACGTCTGAACTGCACATCTTCAGAAACCATCATTTTGTTCTCCATCTTTATGTATTTATTTATTCAGTATCCACATATGTGTGAGTTCACACAGTAATTTTTCGTGTCTGCCCTATTTTATTTAGTAAAATGTTGTCCAGTTTCATCCAAGCTGTCACGAGTGATGGCTTTCCTTCTTCTTTGCTTTGAATAACATTTTATGGTGTATACATGAAAATATTTTTATTAATCTTTCTATGATGCATGTTTATGTTCTTTCTACATGTTACATATCGTTCACAATGCTGCATGGGATATTGGAATAATGACATGTACTGTAGGTGTTGACTTCGTTTCTTTAAGTATAGCCAGAAGAGTAATACTTGAGCAATATGATAGTTTCATTTTAAATTTTCTTATGTAATTTTCCACCTAGTTTTCTTGATGGTTTCACAATGTTACACACTCCCTACAATAGTACAGGTAATCTTTCTCAGGACTTGTCCCATCCTGATTTTTGATGATATACAGAGTACATCCTCATGGTAGTCAGTCCTTGGCTCATAGCAGTTTTAATTTTCATTTTAATACAGATTAACTTTTTTGAAACCCTTTTTAATTCTTCTTCACTACTAGCATTCATCTGTTACAAAACTGTTACTCTAATCCTTTGATACTTTTAAAGTGAATCTTTTTTTTCTCAGTTATGTGATTTTTCTGTGCAGAACTTTGTAGCATGATGAAATCTCATTTGATGATTAGAAATATATTACATAAGCCTTAGTCCCGACATCCAAAAAATCAGTGAGTAAGCCAACATCAAGAAAATTACAATGTTTACTGCTGCAATTTTTATGTTTTCAAGTGTTATGTTTAGTGTGTTAATCTGTTTTATGTTCACTTTTTAAGATGGAGTAACCAAGGTCTGATGTTAAAATACCTTGTGGGATTTATCCATGTGAATCAAGGTTTCCTTCACATGGGTTGGTCAGTCAGTGAGATACAACACATCAGCAGAATGAGACAAAAAACTAACACATGCTTAGCTCAGTAGATGCAGGAAGAACATTTGACAAGGTTCTGCATGCCTTCACGAGGAGAACTTAAAACAACTTAGACACAGAAGAATGTTTTGCCAGTGTCATAGAAGATACAAAAAATATTAAAATCCAGTTAAATTCATTGTCAGTGGACAAATCACAGCTTAGTCTTTGTAATCTGATGGAAAACCAGCCCCATTCTCACTATTTGAATTTATCAAAATTTGGATATACTATGGGGTGTAATCAGAGTGGAAAAAAGAATACTTTGTAAAAACATCCAAACAGGAAAGGAAGCAATAACATTGGACCTATTTGCTCATTGTCCTACCTGTAGGTTCCTCCAAACTCTGTAGAACACTTTCAAACTAATATATGAATTTGGTAACATTCCAGGACAGGAAATGAGAACACAAGCTGATTGCATTACTGCATTTCACTAACAGCCTATGCACAAAGGAAATCAAGAAAAGAACCCCTTTATTATAGCACCAAATGAATAACATTGATAAAAATTATTTCAAGCCATGAGGTGAAAGCCCTTTCTATTGAATATTCAAACATTGTTGAACAAATTACACATCACATAATAAATAGAAAGACTTCTCATATTCATGAGTTAAAATTATTGATAGCTAAATTTGTTGGCTAATCATTCTGATACACAGATAAAAAGCATTTTCTATCAAAATCTTAATGGTCATTTCAAAAGAAATAGAAAAAATATTTCTAAAATTTATATGAAATTGCCATACACTCCAAATACTTTTGCTTTAAAATCACTTCAGCTTTTATAGCAACACAACTCATCATATCTAAATCTTGGAAGCAGCCTAAATATCCACGAAGATGAATAGATTTTAAAAATATGGTATTTATATACAATGGAGTACTACCCTGCCATAAAGGATGATAAATTTGAATCATTTGTATAAGAAAGGTGCACCTTAAGAGCAAATTGTTAACTATAATAAGTCAGATGCAAAGCACAAATATCCAATGTTTTCTCTTACATAAGAAATCCAAAGTATAAATAAAGAGTAAAATAAAGAGAGATAATAAGAAATAGGGAGCTAGATCTTTCTCAAAGATGAAGGGGCTCAAGAGATTGAGGGGGAGGGAAAGGGGATAGAAAAGGAATGCAAATGGGTTGTGTACATCTCACTGCTCCCCACAAGGAGTGCAAACATTATGTACTACAAATGTGTCCTAAAGGGGAAAAAATGAAAACCGTAAAGATGGGAAACTATAAGGAAGATCATGGTCACCAGGCATCTTTTGACTAAGTTTCCTACATTGTGAGAAAAAAACAGGAAGCAAACATACATTAAGATCTTTGGATACAGCAACACCAAGGGAGCTTGGTACCTTGAACTTGGGACCCCCGGAAACGTATTCTGCTCTCTTCCCATCCAGGATAAACAGGGAGTTTTGCGGGAGCCCAGGCTTGGCACGGTGACCATTCCCTCCTGCAGTCTCAGGAGGAACTCTGGATATAAAACAGGAGCGATGCGCCGCTCTGGGAGGACATGTACCTCGGTCCTGACTAAGCATCTGCACAGCGACTCCGGCTCTTTCTGAAGCTTTCTCAGGGAATTGCTGCAAACAGCACGGGACCTGCCGCTCATCCAGGCACCACACAGAGCGTGGGGATCGGGTTTTCCTTGCACTTCCGTTTGACTTTGTTAGAAAGAGTCTTCTGATCTACGAGGAGATAAAAAAAAAAGTGTCACCTAACATGTCACCACCCTGGCCGGCGTTTCTTGCAGATGAGTTTGTGCGATGCGCCCAGGGACCTGACGCTGACAGATACATCGCCTTATCTCACCGCAGACAGCCAGCCTTCTCACTGCCAAACCCTCACACATCCCGCTCTGTAGAGAAAACCTTCTAATTCCTCCTTTCATAGTGCCCAGGTCACCGGTAACAAAGTGAATTGAATTATTCCTACAGACAGAAAAGATGTCTGCGTTCTTCCTTATTTCATTTAATTTATATAATTTCCTCATAATCGTAGATTTTAATGATTTCCTTCTTGTCTATTTCTACTACTTAAAAAATAACTAAATCGGGACACAGTGTGCAGTATTTCTGAGTGCTATGAAAGAAATGCCAAGTGTAAAAACCGTTTGACATTTGTCCTTATCTCTAATTGTATCCTCCAAAATCATAAGGAAAACTAATGTGGTTTATACTATATTTAATTTAAATATCAAATTGAAAAAAAGTAGAAAGTCATAGTCCTCTCTATTCAAAGACCTTCCATAAAATTTACCATAGATCACCATTGAAAAATTGTGAAGTTCATGTTTTTAATTTGCATTTGAGTTTTAATAAATGTGTGACGATCTTTTTCACAGGGGAAAATTATATTCCTCTTCACTCTTGGTTTGGTTCATGCCTGCACCTCTACCACTAAGGGGTAATGCTCTACCTCATCCAATTTTAAACCTATCAAAGGCAGTAATCTTCCTTTATCAAGTGGTAGTAATTTCAATGTTTTAACTTCTGTGTAGATTCTGTAGGAAAGAACTTTGAGTGTAGTCCATTGGTACTTTGTAGGTGTTATGACCATAGAATTTCTCTTCTTTTTTTTGTACTGGTGTGTGGCACAGGATGTACTAACGTACAGCATAGGTAGATGCTTAAAGAGTGAAACAATCTTCTGCACCTAACAAGGTTTATAATTGTTTTATTGAGCCATATAAAATCACACTGAAACTAAATGAAATTGAAATATTTACTATTGAGAATGAATAATAAAGAAGAGTAAGGAGAGAGCACAATGACAACTCCTGGCTAGAGAAGGTAAATATAAGTAAGATGAGGGCAGAGTGTCGTAAGCACCAGAGAAAAGACAGGACCCAGCTGTGGTTCTGCATTCTGAGCTCAGCTGGCCCCTTGCCGAGAAGGCTCCAGGCCTGTTGCTCACTCCTGTTGGATCACTGATGCCTCAGCACTCATCACCAGCTGGTGTGGTTTCTCCCATCCTCTGCTCCCCTCCACTGCTGTGTCTCTCCATGGAGGCTCCTGGGGTCGCCTGCAGTCAATTTGCGTCTGCAGTTTTCAACCGCTCCTTCCACACAGTGAGGCCTGACACAGGGAGAAGGCTTTGCCAGCTACCTTCTTCTTGTCCCTTGAAGTCTCCCTCTTTTTGCCCTTCCCGTGGGTCCATGGGTCCCACTTCTCTCCTTCTTGTCTTCCTCTCACTGAGATATTCCTGTGTCCGGATGGTGACTCTCAGGGAGGCTCTTTCTCTGCTGCTCTTACCACTCCAGCATCTTCCTTGACTGTGGATTTTATTTGAAAATTTATTTCATTATTTTTTCCTTGAAGCACAAAATAAGCTGATAATGATAGATACAAATGTAAATATGAGTCCCTTTGTTCCCCGCTGATAGTTCAAAAAATAAAGCAAACGAAAGCTGATCAGGGATATTTATCTGTTTCTGACAACCAATCAGTTCAGAAGCTTTTCTGATTTCAAAATTAAACAGAAACAATTATATTTGTATTACTCCTTAGCACTCACAAACAAGCAAACACACACATATGCACACACACCATTTCACCTGCTGCTTTACCTACTGCATAATTTACCTCTACTTTTTCAGGGAAAGACATCAAGATAAAGGTATATAGTAAGTTAAATCTAAGTGGACATTCAGTGTTTAGTAAAATACTTCTTGTACTAGACATTATGCTTGATTTCAGGGTTCCAAATGAATAAGACACACTTCCTAGAGTCAAAACATGTGTGCTCTAATAGAGGAAGCAAAGAAAATAGTAAAATTAAATTCATATTGCTCAGAACATTAATTTCTGCTTGAGTACAGCATAATGTACACCTTCTTTTAACAATGTGGGAGATAAATGAGACAAAGGGAAAGAGAGATCAAGAAAGAGACACAGAGACAGAGACAGAGACTGAGACAGAGACAGAGACTGAGACAAAGAAAGTACTTCCCCGTTACACCTCACTTCATAATGTCAATCACATAATTCCACTTCTGGTCACCAGGGAAGAATGTCGCTTCCACGCATACTAGTCATCTCCATCTCCATATTCCCACTCTAACCTCAATCCTCACTGCCAGGAACCAACTTCTTGAAATCAGTTATGGAAGAGGAGACAATCACCACTAACATACAGAAACTAAAAGGATATGAAGAGAATGTAATGGACCACTTAACACCAACAAGCAATGCATTTAAATGAAATGAGAAAAAGAATCATGAGAAGACATAAATTGTCTAGTGGATCTCAAATATAATCAGGAAAAAGAATTAGAAAGTATGAATGGTTTCATAAGGAAAAGAACATAAACAGTATTTAAAACCTTCTAGGCCAGTGTATCTCAGGCTCTGCTAGCTTCACTTGTGATTAATTTCAAGATTAAAGAAAATAATAGTAATTCATAAACTCATTCATAATGAGGCAGAGTAGAGCACACTCCCAACTTGTCCTGTGACCTGAGGGTCCGGATGCCAAAGGCAGATAGAGCTGGTAGAAGAGATGAGTCTTGGAGAAACTTTCTGAGCTCACAGCAGTTGTATCACAGGAGCAGCTGGGCAGGGCTTATTTTCTCCTGATTTCTGTCACAACCTGGTGAGGGACAAACAAACCATTGAGGACCTGGCTTTTGTCTTCCTATAGCCAAGGAGACCTGTTCAATGCTGCCAGCACCTGCTACATTTCTGTGGCTCCAAGAAGGTCTGTCCATCAGTCTGTCAGTTCACATCCTTGTGTTGACACTGCTTTCCTTGGGAGTCCTTGCCTTTGCCAGGAGGATTTCTAGGGACCAGGAGCAGAGAGCTCACATCAGGACCCAGAACAGTTCCTAGTCATGCCCATTGTTTCTTCTCCACGGTAAACAATTTGATGGACTTCCTGCAAAATGACGGAGAGGTATTCTAAGGGGAAAGGAAAGAAGGAAGGGAAAAGGAAAAAGACATAAATTTATAAATATGCATAAATAAGACAGTTAAAAAACTGTATTACTAAATACATTAGCTATTGAAAAAGAAAAGTTAATATTCCTGAATTGATACATCTTGCATGTCTATATCTGTCAATATGATCAACCCCTATGAAGGTAATGATATGCAATATTGTAACTACTGTCAAACTTCAACCACCTCAGTGTGTAAACCTACAATGTTATCGTATCAGATCTGTTATTGTTGTTTGTCTGTCTTTTTTGCTTTTTGTTTCTATCTTCTGTATCTATTTTCTCTTAAATTAAAAAAAAAACTTCATATGTCTCAGAGCGTTTTCTAATTTTTCTCTGTCTAATCTATTTCAGGAGAAAAAGACAGGACACACAGAGGACAGAGAAGAAGGGAGGAGAGCAACGCTGTGATGCCCACAGCACTTGCCTGGGTGACTGCACAGGCCACCTTGCACCCAAATACAGAGAGAGACAAAGCCATGCAGGCTTCCAGCACAAGGAGGGGCAATGTCCTACAGAAAAACAAACAAACAAGCAAAGTCATCAAACAGGAGGAAGCACTCACTGCTCACAGAATACAGAAACCAGGTGGTGGAAGGGGAAAAGTCCTACAGATCAGGGAGCAACTTTTCCTGTTCAGCAAGGCATCTGGTAACCTCCAGGAGATAAATCAGCACCCACAGAAACCATGGCTCCTAATCAAGTTCACAGTGAGAACTCACCAAGAGCACCGCAGGTGGTGAAAGTGTTGCTGTCTTTGGAAGAAGAAATACTTACCTTAATAAAAGTGCACATGCTGAAGAGATCATCATGTCTTCCAGACACTCATACACCGTCTGTGAGGTCAGAAAACACTGCAGGAGTGCAGACCCTGCTACCGGGGCACTGAGAGCATCCATCCCCAGCTCCAATGGATCTAAAAACAGTGAACGACATGCTGTCCACGATCCTCCCTCTCACACCCTTCTTGAGTTTGAGGGCTCAGCTGAGCTGAATCCAAAGTCTCTGCAGGGAACCATGCCTGCTCTGAAGATGAAGGAGGCATCAGCAGCTGGTAGAGGATCGGCTTTGACTCTCCCAGGCTCTAAACAAGGGGTCATATTTCACATGGACTGTAACAGGACACAGCTAAGACACTCCTTCCTGTTTAGGAGTCAGAGCATTTCTGGATTCCTATGATAGGGAACCAGAGATGGTCCGTGTACCTTCCTCAAATGACAGCACAGTCCCCTCACTGGAGCCACCACAGTGAGACCCTCACCAGGCCCTGGTCACTGTCTTCACAACAGCAATGGACAGCATTCTGGAGAGGAAGAGCTGAGCAAGGAATCCGCAGAGCTGGTATTTGTCTCTGTCCTTACAGTATCCTCAAGTTCCCTTTAATTCTCTCCTGTCAGTCCTCTTCCTCCAGCACCCACCTGTCAGTACCATCCACCTGAATAATCAGTCCACACTCAGGACCTGGAGAGGACTGCATGGGTTTCCCATGGCAGGGATGAAGGCTTTTGCAGACAGCTGAGGTTGGAGGCAGAGGTACGATTACTGATACCCACAGGGAAAGGTGCCTACGGGAGGCAGCAAATTCCAACCACAGGAGGAGACATCACTTCAATGGAAATCAATGGGGCCACCACCACCCCAAGGCAGAGTGTTGTCAACTCAGTGAGAATCTGAGCATCTGGAAGACAAGAAACTTCCTCTAAGGAGATGTGGCTTTTAGCAGAAAGAAATTTTCTAACACAAAAAAGAAAAATGCCGTGACCCACGCAGCTCCTGAGGTTCTTGGGGTGAAGGATCTCAAGAGGATAAGAAAAATAAAGAAGAGACAAAGCTGGAGGCCAGGTGGAGCCCTTATCCTCCTGATGGGAGGAAAGGAACTGGCCCCTCACTGCAGGGGCATTTATTTACACCTTTTAGCAACCTAAAGTCACATGACACCCTGTTGTCCTAGCAACCCACTGCTCAGATTGTCTTGGGGCTAGGTGTTCTCTAGGCTGAAGCAGCTTCTTCACTTGGCTTGCCCCAGGTGCTCTTTGTTCTTGGAATGGTCATGTCCAGATCATGCCCTAGGTCAATTTCCAGCTTCAACAGCTCCCAACAGAAAAACATTTATTTTACTTCACTTTAAAAACTCCAAATCTGGGAAGACTTCGAGGATGAGTCTACACATCCTGATTTTCTGCACTGTACTGCACAACACTGTTGTGAGTTTTTCAAAGTGTGAATTCACATATTTAATGCATGGACAAAGACTGCAGTTTCCCTCCACAGAACTGTATTCCATTTTCTAGTTCTTGATTTCTAATTTTGTTCAGGGTGATGTGGGACAAATTAAGACCTGTGAACTCCCCTTGTCAGGGCTCCCTTTCTGTGCCCCAGGCCCGTGTTCTGGTCTTGGGCCCACTCACCCCGTGGGCCTGGGGCTGGCTCTCCAGGAAGGACAGCAGAGTCTCCTGCTGCTGTGTGGACAACAGCCGAGCCCCCACCTGGCCCGGGTGCAGGGCGCTCTCACTCCCGGGGATTTGCGCTCAAACCCCTGGCTGTGTCTGCCCCAGTTCCCAGCTGCTGCTCTGAGGACAAGAAACAAAGCCTGGCTCAGTGTAGGCGCGTTTTTAAATGTCTTCATGCTCAGGTTCAAACCTAACATCAGGGGAGTTGTGGGCTCTGGGATTTGGCTCATATTTAATTTCTCCCTGTTTTGATCTGGGCAGGCTGGGACTTTCCTTCACCTTCATTTCCATGCGTCCCCAAGAGTCCAGGCAAATATGTTAGGAATGGATTCACCTCCTCCCATGAGTGTGCACACAGCATTACTGATCCTGAGGCAAACAGTCTACACCACATAAGACAGGGAGCTGTCCCCTTAGGATCCAGGAGAATAGTATGAGGCTCATATGCAACAAGGTGTCAGGCAAGGTGTTCTGCACTTCTCAGATTCCTCCA
>RJWM01013448.1:0-54156 GCA_004363535.1 Dasyprocta punctata
AAAAGGTACACAATGGATATGTAAATGTACTTGAAGACCCCTATCAGCCTTACTTGTGATTCAATCTTTCCCAATCATTTTTTAAAATAATTCTAATACAATTTCATCGGACTATGTGTGTGTATTTCAAATAATGTGAACCACCCACAGCCATACCACCCTGAAAACGCCTGAAGTCAACAAATAATGTAAATCCCTTGATTTATCAGTGCTACTTCCAGAGACTTGACACGGTTCCCCACTAAGTTTCTGTGCTACCCCAAAAGCCCCTTGTGGCAGGAGCCCGATTCACCATTCTGGTTTGCATTTCCTCTGCTTCTGCACCCATCCATCACGGGGTTTAATGGGCTCCCTGTTCCCTCCCCGCCTTCTCCTCCTCCATGGCTCTGCATCCAGTTCACAGTCCAGTGAGACTTTTATCAACCCAACTCCGAAGGTTTTCCTTCCCCTATCTGCTTTTTTCCAGTTGTTAGCTTTTAAAAACTCCCTCTCCCAAACTTTAGAAACTTAAGAAAAATCCCTTGGCTGCCTCACTGCCCATGCAGGAAGTGCTTGCTAACTAAGGGGATGACATGAAATGATTTTATTTTTAGGCAAGAGGAAGAAAATGGAAACAGATTGAACTACGCCCCTAGCAAGCTGCTGTTCCCTATTTAAAGTTTTCACCTCTCTAGCAGGCAGCAGCCCAGGTTCAAATTCTAGCAACACCACTTATTAACTGGGTCTCCATAAGAAGGGCATCACACTTTTCTGATTCCCAGTGTCCTAATCTGCGAGATGGTGACAATAACTTCTTTACTTACAGGCACAATTTGAATAGAAGTGACTGGCAGGTAGTGCCTTATTTCCCCTCTCTCGGATTGTTTATATTCTTGGTTGTGTTAATTGCTAATCAATTAAACACTTACGTTATCAGTATGGATTATGTGATGGCCATGAAAGAAAAAAATGGAAATACTTTAAAATGCAAATCAGGTAGTTTAGTTTTACTTCCTTTTAGGCAGGTTCTAATTCTTCAGAGACATGCCCTCATCCTTCACCAATACTATGGGCAATAATTCTAAGTAGGTGGATATGCTAAACAAGTGAAACAGGCTGATTTAGGCAGAACTCCTTGCCTCTGAGCATTCTCTTCTCACATCTATAGCTGCACAGTTTTTGATGATAGGACAAAGATCAGCAGTGGGCAGGTGTAGTATCAGAAGCACCCCAGTGAGGTCTTGAGGCAGCATGTTAGATAGTATGCTCACCTAAGTTTTCTTTCCACTATGCAATTCCCAAACCACTCAGTGATTCTGCCCCTTGTAATTCTATTAAGACAACTTCTAAAATCCCAGTGTTACCAAGCAATTGTCCCACAGTCTTTATTTAAATAAGGGATCTTGGAAAAAGTAGGATTTTCCTCAGTCTAAACCAGAATAAGAGAAAACCACAGCACTGCACATCAGAAATTCCCAGCTGAAATCCAACTTCTGTGATCCTTGGTCATGTGATCTGGAAGGTGTGGACTGAGCTCAGCAAACCCTTCAGTCTCATTTCCACTCAGACATTCAGCTTCTAGGATGCAATAGCAGCCTTTTTTGGTGTCAAGTACAGCGGAAGGCCACAGATAGACACACAAGACGCACCACCTTCTCTGAAAAAGGGATGGGGGTGGAGAACATTGATTAAGGATGAAACTTGCATGGGTATATGGGGATCAGTAGGTGCTCTCTGCCTCTGCTAAATTAGGAACTTTAAGTTGGTCAGAGATGGGCCTTTGTGGACCCAAAAGATTCAGACAAGGATCCATGTGTGTCTGAAAGACAATGATTCTTTAAATCAGAGGTGCTATGTTCTTTAGAGGCTCAGAAATCATCCAAAGTACCGGGTGCAGCAGCCATGTTTCCTTTTAGACAGCATGCACATTTTCCTCCTGCCCACCCCAGACAGTGCTTAATTAGCACCCATCACAGGCCCAAAATAAATAGGGACTGGTCCTCACTGTCTAGAGGCCCAGATTATTTTAATATTCCAAGAGTAACCAAGGCAACTAGAGTTTAAAGAACACAATATTACTGCCAATAAAACTTTCTGATTTGTCCAATTTTTAAAACAGTTATTCTTTAAAACTGAAAAAATAATGTTAAGCTTAGTTTTAATGACATGGAGAAATTTTTAGTATTAATGTCCAGCTTTATGAGTCCATACAAATAAAATCTTCATCTTCATCAAGCACTTACACACACACACACACACACACACACACACACACAGAGTGTTTATTTATATACCAGAGATATCACACTTCTTTGGGCTCATATTTATAAATAGAACCAAAGAGAAATTTTCATAGAAATGTTAATCATTTCCATAAAAATCCTCACATACTGCATGACACTTGCATATAACATTTTAATTAATTATCTATTCACGAAACACTTGAGTACTTGCATGCTTCAGCATGATTAATGCAACATTAGTGTGAAGACATAGTAAAGGCTGCCTCATAAACTCTTCTCTAAGATGCTTCATATCTGCAAAGCACAATGCTCTGTAAATGACCCAGTGACCTGGAAGATAATGCTCCAATCTGTTCTGCCCAAGTTCTGGCCTCTTCTGACCCTGTTTGATTTAGGCCAGATGAGTCACATGGAGATCCTCAGGCTATGAGGAAAGATAGAGCCACAGCCAGAGCATGTGGCACTTTGCAGCCCCCAGAAGCCAATTCAAAAATAGATTCCTGTCCTTCCTTCCTTTTGAACAAATGCTGGGATTGTGCTTGCTATGGAGAAATAATTCTGGCAGGAGAAAAATCAAAGTTAAAGATGTTCTTTTCTTAATGATCACTAACACTTATCCAACCCTATCGTGTGTCAGTGCTATGCACTTTACACGCATTTCCTAATTCAGTCTCCAAAAACCTCTGCAAAAAGTATGCAAAAAATGCAGGAATCTGAGCCCTCATCTTTGCAGTTTCAAAGACTGCCCCTTTACCCTTCTTTCAAAGAACTAAGTGAGAGACTCTCTAGTACTACTCCATGAGAGGTTTATCTATTCCTAATTGGTGGACCCAATAGTCCTTCACTCTTCATTTCATCCCAAATTTGTGCAAAGAGTTTAGAGGTGAGAGAGTGTCCCATATGTGTCTGAACATTCAAAGATCTGCAAGGGAATACCTATGAATGGAAAGGTTAGATAAGGAAAGGAACATCACAGCAATCTAGTGGTTCACTGACCATCAAAGGGTCTCACAGGAGAGACAGGGAAGAAGACGGTAAACAATTGCTAGAATTCACAATTACTCCATCTACCTGATTTTTTGTAGTGGTCATTAGTGGTTTCACATTTCTCCTGTGTTCTGTTGTTTGGTTTTGTTTCTCTACACAATCTCCCCTTTGGCTGCATGAGCAAGGGTTACATTCAGTAACGTTCCATCTTGGTGGAATTCATTGCCCTCTCCCATTACCCAGGCCAAAAATCAAAGTTCCCCTACTCCCCAATACCAAGATGTAAGGGCACAGATCTGAGAGAGAGTATCCTTTCCCCATTACCTAGGGCCAATGCTAAACAAATATTCCAGTCTAGATTTTAAAAGCATAGCATCACTGACGGATGACCACCATGTATACACAGCTGCTAGAGAAGCATCTAGTGACATCCATGTCTTTGTCTAGCAGTGGCAAAGCCCTAATGCACCATCCCTACCAAAACAGGGACTATTTTCTCAGGATGCCAATGTCTGTATATGTTTCTCATCTGGTTCTTCAGCTCCTATGAATTTTATGAGACCTCAATGATCTGCAAAAAGGTATTTATCCACTTAAGGCAGTCAGCATTTATTTATGTCACTTGTAACCAAGAATATGAGTGACATCCCTATGCACACATGCACACTCACACACACACACACTGTCATAGACTGTGCTGCTGTCCATCATATTAACCAAGACAACCTTATGATTCCCCTCAGCCTGACTAAACTTTTAGACAGGCTTCCTCCTGATTCTATTCTCTTGCTTTAGAAACGTACCCTTGTTCATTCTTTCTCTACCACTTTGAGATATAAATCTTATACAACCTATTACCAATTTTGAAACTCAGGCATGTCTCTCTCAAGAACTTGCAGTCGTCTCCTTGAAGTGTAATCACCAAGAAAGAAAGAGCCCCTATCTCTTCATCTCTTTGGGAGGAAAGGCATCATGCAACATTTGAAAATGATCCTTTGCCATGAAGGCAGGAGAAAATTTACTTTCCTTTTGAGTAAGGCCAATTAGCAAGCATATTTGGCTTATGATCCTCACTCTATCTCTTAAAAATTCTAGTCTCCTTTGTTTGAGCAAAGTAGAATTCAGACCACATTCCAGTCCCTTTCTCTTATTGTAGTATCCTTGAATAAAGTCTTTCTTCCCTATTTAACTTGGCCTGGTTGAATTTTTGTTTTGCCATATTCACTGCCCCTCCCCAAAGGAGGACCATTTTCCGCACACCTATTTTCACCATTTTGGCTCACATACTTTCTGTGGTCAATGAAAAGTGAGTAGAAGGGATGTGCCACCTCCACACAGATGCTCTGGAACCTAACCTGTAGTTTGATAGTCTTTTCCCAGGTCGCTTTCCAAGACAAAGGCTCACCTATTATTATTATGTTTTGCAAATCAAATATCCCTCCACCAAAGGTTCATGTGTCCAGAGGTGGGGCATTTGTTGTGAAGGCTCTAACTTCATTGGTGGATTGACAGTTTCATTATTAGAGATGATAGGAAAAGAAGGTAAGTCCTAGCTCAAGGGAGTGGGATACGGGGATATGACCTTGGGGCTATATCTTGTCCTTCTTCTCTGACTTGCTCATCTTGTCTGCTTCCTAGTTGCAACAAGGTGAGCAGCTCAGTTCCACCATAACCTCTCTGCCATGATTCTCCCCCTCAGCAAAGATCTCTTGCAATATAACTAACTGACCATGGGCTGAAACTTCTGAAATCATGAGCCAAGCCTTTCCTTTTTAAAGGTGACTTGCTCATGTATTCGGTCACAGTCACATAAAGCTAACTAACACATTCAATGAACTGGATTTATGAGTGAAGACAACAGAAGCACAGCCACAGCTGACCCATTTGTGTACATGTAGCAGAGCAAGAAACACATCTCTATAGACATGAGCCATTAAGATTTGAACATCACTTGCTACTGCAGCATAACCGTATGCCTTGACTAGTAGCTTACCCTTTCTGATATCTGGCATTGTGCTATGGTTTGGACATTAAACATCTAACAGGGCCAACTGGGACCCAGTCTTTGGTACTATGGCAAGGTGGTGAGACCTTTAAGAAGAGGCAGGGTATAGCAGGAGTAAGATAGATCATTGGAAAAATGCCTTTGAAAGGGATGCTGGAACCCCAGCCTCTTCTCTCTTTTTACCCCTCGGCCACCAGAAGATGAGCAGCTTGCTTCACCATGCATTCCCTGCAATGATATGCTGCCTTACCATGCACCCAAACCAATGAGCCTAACCATGGCTACACTTCAAAACTATCAGCCAAATCTTGCTTCTTTTTCAGTTTATTGCCTCAGGTACTTTGTCACAGTGGTGCCAAGCTGACCACCACACACTGAAAAAGGGAAGTTCTGAAATAAACCAGTTGTTTCTGGATGCTTGCTTCCCACTGTTATTGTTCATAAACTAAGTGGTCTCTTGAAACCTCAGAAGCCTCTCAGGACAAGATCCCAGAACAAAGAACAAAATGAAAGGCTTCAAAAACAACATGTGTGCTACACCAAGAGAGATAAGCCAAGGGAACAAGGGACCAAGTAAAATCCCTGGACAATCCCAGGTGATGTCTCAAGGAATCTTTTGTTCAGAGGACATGGGAATACTCTGCTCACATTCCTCCAAAAAATATTGGAGAAAAATGCACACCCATTATGTATTTTTAAATTGTCAACCAAAATTTTCATCGTGAGTTCTGACAAAAAGTTCTCATTAATAAAGGCATGAAATATTGAATATTTTATAAGACAAAATAAGTTGAGGATTGACTTTAGCCAAAATCAATATTTTATAACCTGCTTTGATAAAATAGGTTTTAACTATCTTATTGAAGAACTTTGCTGAATCCTAAAGGAATCACATGAAATATGTATTCGTGGTTCTATCTAATGTATCTTTAAAATTTTGTTAGCTCTAGAAAACATGGCTATGGTTTTTTAAAGAATCTTGCCACTAATCAACTTTGCAAGGCCCAGTTTCATCCTTACCAGAAGGTCATGTAAAATCAGAGAGAGAGGAAACCCACAGATTTCTCCTCCAAAACTAATAATAAAGTTAATGAAGACCCTCTCCAAAAGAATATTTCTAATCACTCCTTTCCTTAATGAATGGAAAATTTCTAATCTTGATACAAAGGTGACACATGAACACACGGGGTGAAGGATGGACCACTGTTTGGTAAAGTAAGAGAAGAAATGTACTAAGCAGACACTTTCTCAGGCAGTTTTGGAAAAGAATAAATGTGGAAGTTGTGAACCTTAAAAGCAGCATGTTACTACATACTCTTAAACTGCCCATATTTGAGTACTCTTGGAAAACACTTGTATCCCTGTTAGAAGAATGGCCTTTATGCACCTAAATAAGATTGATGTATGTATAACAAAGAAGCAGATGGGAAAGCTAGTGCTCTGGCATGCTTTCTGGATTTACAAGAAAAGTTGCGACAGAAAGTCTAATCCCACTTGAAGTGATTCCTCCCCGGCACTGGGTGACAAGGTTGCACTGCCATGATGCAGTGGAGCTCAGCCACAAAGGTAGAGCTCCCCGGGTTTCACTGAAGATTGAGAACTGTGCTTCCCAGAACTCAGGTCATGTATCTCAGAATTCAAACAAGGCCATAAACTGCTTCCCTGGTTTTATACATATTTAAGAACTTTTTGGCAATATATCTAAACTCTTCTACTAAAAAACTCCTGCTAGCAACTACACTTTTGAATAAAGAACTGTCAGCAATGGAAGATTCAAAACTTCTGCCAGGAAGAATTTACCACAACGGAATGATCTAAGTACATCATTTCATGCAGTAGTGCTATATAATAGCATGGGTATATTCCCATGCTATAGGGGGAAAAGTTTTTTTATTAAGCTGTGAATACATTAAATATCAATATAAATATCATTATAGCCTAATCTTATCCTATTAATCTGAAGGCATTTTTTGAACAAAGCACTACAGTACAACATACCAATGAAGAAAACTATTGTATACTGTCTGATTTAAAGAAAAAAATCTATCTGAGATTTTTATCCCTGAATATACTGAATTGACACCAAAAATAAAGCATTATACTTACACACCCACTGCCCCATAAATGCAACTCCACACTCAAAAGAGCAGCCCCTAAAATCAGATACTTTCCTCTTTTCTTAAGAATCAGTGGCTATAATGATTCTAGTCTTGTTTAAAATTTGGAGTCAAATCCAAAAATAAGACTTTTTCACATGTTGTCATCAGATTAAATTTGGGAGAACCTCTTCTTTGCATAATTTATTAGCCATGATGATCTAGCCATTCACTTTTTTTGGGATGGTAGAATAATAATTTTAAATACAAGCATACCTGTCTAGGCTCAGTGGCACAAGCCAAAGCCCTGCACAGAAAACCCTATCCAGTCGTGCAAGCTCAGCACTTCGCTCAAGACCTGGTAGGGCCCCACCCATCATGCCAAATCAGTCAGGAGCCTTCGGGTTGGTCCCTAGGGACCTGGCTGGGCCCTGCCCAGTGACCCCAAGTAGCAGGGGAACTGCCTGCACTCAGTGGTATGAGCTGAAACCCTGCACAGCAAACCCCATCCAGCAGTGCAAGCTCAGCACCTCACCTGGAACCTGGCAGGGACAGACCCACAGACCCCAAGCAGCTGGGGAGCTTTGGTGTGCCAGGTGGCATGAACTGAAGGCCTGCACAGCATACTCCATCTAGCTCTTCAGCCTTGGTATGCCACTCAAAACCTGGCAGAGTTCCATCCAGCAACCTCAAATACCCAGGGAGCTTCAGAGGACCACGTGGGGTGTGCTGAAGGCCTGCCCAGAGTACTCCCCACATTTCAGAAACCTTCAAGTGCCACTAGGGACCTGATAAGGCCTGACAAATGACCCTCACTCAACTGGGGAAACTCCCTGCAATACAGACAGATATCCTCAACCCAGGAATCAACTGAAACCATGCATTCAGCTTCTCCAGGGGAATACAGGAAAATGACAAAACGCAACAGCAAAATGCAATCTCAAACCTCCAGCCCATCCCAAACAAGCCTAGGAGACATGGACATAGAAGAAAATGTAAGCCATACACCTGAAACTTCTGAAATGATAGCAACTGAAGTAAAGAAACAACTCCATGAAGCTGTAAATGAACTCAGATAAGAAATAATTTCCCAGGTAAAAGAAGAAATGATAAATGTAATGAAAGAAATGCTGACCACATCTAAAGAAGACAGAGTTTAAAAAAATTGAGGAGCACTGCAAAAAAATAAAAACCTCGAATGAACAATATAAGAAAGAAACAGAATGCATGAAACACATTCAAAGATATATCCAGGAAATCAAAAACTCCATCAAAAGCTGGCAAAATCACCTCAATGAATGTGAAGATAGACTTTCAGATCTCGAAGACAAGATTGCAACTAGTGAACAAGAAAGGAAAGATCTTTTAAAAATAACAAGGAATCAGGAAGAAACAATTCAGCAGTTTCAAGACGATGCAAGGAAACACAATGTAAGATTGATAGGTGTAAATGTAAAGGAAGGTGACAACACAAATAATATCAAAAGACTATTTACAGAAATAATAGCTGAAAATTTCCCAAACATGGGAAAGGAAACTCACATACAGATAAGTGAAGCATATAGAACTCCAATTAGCCATAACCAAAATAAATCTACATCTAGACATATAATAATCAACATTCCAGAAATTCAACATAGGAACAGAATATTAAAAGCTGTTAGAGAAAAGAGACAGATTACCTATAGGGGAAAGCCCATCAGAATCACAGCAGACTTCTCAACACAAACAATGAAATCAGGAAGAGCATGCAGTGAGGTATTTCAAATCCTAAAGGAAAATGACTTCCAACCCAGACTAATGTACCCTGCAAAACAGTCCTTCAAAATTGGTGGAGAAATAAGATACTTCCACAACAAAAAAACAGCTGAAGAACTTCACGACCACCAAAGCAACCCTGCAAAGAATAGCAAAAGATATTCAAGATAGACATAAAAATTATGACTTTAAGAACACAAACAGAAAAAAATCATTAGGCAAGGCAAACAATTAAGAGAGATGGGAAAGATAAAGAAACAACAGCAGAAAAATAACATGACAAAAATAAGCCAATATACATCAGTTATAACCATTGATGTAAATGGTCTCAATTCACCAATTAAAAGAAACAGACTGGCAGAATGAATCAAGAAACAACATCTGACCACATGCTGTATACAAGAAACCCATCTAACCCAAAAGGAAATTCATGGACTGAAAGTCAAAGGATGGAAAACAATACTCCACGCAATAGGAACCCAAAAAAAGCAGGGGTAGCTATTCTGTTTGCAGAAAATGTGAACTTCAAACCAAGAATGATCAAAAGAGATAAAGAAGGTCATTACATACTAGTTAGGGGAAAACTTCATAAGGAAGAGATAAGTCTTAAATATGTATGCACCAAACCTGGGAGCACCCAGCTATATCAAACAAATATTAATAAAAAGGAAAAATCAAATAAGCAATAACACAACTATAATGGGAGACCTTAACACCCCATTAACACAAAGAGATAGATCAACTAGATAGAAAATCAGCAAAGAAATAGCAGAACTGAATCAAACTTGTGAACAAATGGACTTAGTAGACGTGTACAGAGTGTTCCACCCAACAACATCAGAATATACATTCTTCTCAGCTGCACATTGTGCATTCGCTAAAACAGACCATATACTAGCCCATAGAACATGCTAAAATAAATGCAAAAGAATTTAAATTATTTCATGCATATTATCTGATCATAGTGCCATGAAACTAGAAATTAATGACAAAAGAAACTACAAAAATTCCATAAACACATGGAAATTAAATAATACACACCTCAAGAATCAATGGGTCACAGAGGACATTAAAGAACAAATTAAACAATATCTACAAGCAAATGAAAATACGAATACAACTTACCAGAACCTGTGGGATGCAATGAAAGCAGTCTTCAAAGGGAAGTTTATTGTGGTGAACAGGAGAACAGAAAGAACACAAATAAACAACCTGATGCTACACCTCAAACATCTAGAAAAAGAACAGCAAGTCAAGCCCAAAGCCAAAAGAAGGAAGGAAATTATAAAGATCACAGCAGAAATTAATGCAATAGAGACTAAGAAAACAATACAAAGAATTAGTGAATCAAAGAGTTGGTTCTTTGAAAGACTAAATAAAATTGATAAACCCCCAGCCAACCTATTTAAAAAAGGGGAAAAAATTCAAATTCATGCAATAAGGAATGAAAAGGGTGAAATCATTACAGACCCTGAGGAAATACAGAAGATCATCAATACCTACTTCAAAAACCTTTACTCTCATTGGTTTGATAACACTGAAGAAATGGACAGATTCCTAGAAACATATTAATTACCAAAGTTGGATCAAGAAGATGTAAAACTTCTGAATAACTCAATTTCAATTAATGAAATTGAAAATGTAATTAAAACTTTCCCAACAAAGAAAAGCCCAGGTCCTGATGGATTCACAGCTGAATTCTACAAGAAATTCAAGGAAGACTTAATGCCAACACTCCTCAAACTCTTCAATGAAATTGAAAGGGAAGCAATTCTCCATAGCTCATTCCTGGAAGCAAGTATTACGCTTACACCAAAACCAGAGAAAAACCCAACCAAAAAAACAGAACTACAGGCCAATCTCTCTAATGAACATAGATGCAAAAATCCTCAATAAAACACTGGCAAACAGAATGCAGCAAGTCATCAAGAAGATTATACACCATGACCAAGTTGGATTCATCCCAGGAATGCAGGAATGGTTCAACATATGCAAATCAATAAATGTAATACACCATATCAATAGAGCCAAAGATAAGAATCACATGATCGTTTCAATAGATGCAGAAAAAGCTTTTGATAAAGTCCAACACTCATTCATGATAAGAACCCTACAGAAAATCGGAATAGATGGTCTTTACCTCAATCTAATAAAAGCCATCTATGACAAACCAACACCAGCATCATATTAAATGGTCAAAAAATGAAAGCTTTTACTCTAAAATCAGGAACAAGACAAAGATGTCCATTATCACCACTCCTATTCAATATACTGCTGAAAATATTAGCCAGAGCAATTAGACAAGAGAAAGAAATAAAAGGAATAAGGATAGAAAAACAAGAAGTTAAATTATCATTATTTGCAGATGACATGATACTCTATATAGAAGACCGCCAAAACTCCATTGAAAGATTTCTAGGTGTAATAACCAAATTCAGTAATGTATCTGGATACAAAGTCAACACTCAAAAATCAATAGCATTCCTGTACACAAACAGCAAACTCACTGAGAGAGAACAAGAGAATCCACACCCTTCACAATAGCACCCAAAAAAAGGAAACACTTAGGAATCAATCTAACAAAGGAAGTAGAAGATCTATTCAATGAAAATTTCAATACTCTGAAAAAAGAAATCAAAGAGGATCTCAGAAAATGGAAAGACATTCCTTGTTCATGGATAGGAAGAACAAACATTGTGAGAATGACCATTCTCCCAAAATTGTTATACAGATTTAATGCATTTCCAATCAAAACATCATTAGCATAACCTCACAGATCTAGAGAAATCATTCTTAAAATTCATCTGGAACCAGAACAGACCTAAAATAGCAAAGGCAATTCTGGGCAACAAAGACAAGGCAGGAGGCATCACAATCCCTGACTTGAAGTTATACTACAAAGCTACTATGATAAAATCAGCAGGGTACTGGAATAAAAACAGACCTGAAGATCAATGGAATAGATTAGAAGATACAACCACAACTACAAACACACTTAGCCACCTTATCTTTGACAAGGGGCCAAACATCTTCACTGGAAGAAAGATAGCCTCTTTAATACGTGGTGCTGGAAAAATGACTTTTCATATGCCAAAAACTAAAACTAGACCCATGCCTATCACGATGCACTAAACTAAAGTCAAAATGGATCAAAGATCTAAATATTAAAACAGAAACATTAAATCTGCTGGAAGACAAAGTAGGTAGAAATCTTGAAGACATAGGGGTAAGCAGAGAATTCATAAACAAAAATCAAACTGCATGGGAAATACTTCCCAGAATCAATAACTGGGATCTCATCTTATTAAAGTTTTTTGCATGTCAAAGGAAATCTCCAACAGAGTGAAAAGAAAACCCACAAATTGGGAAGAAATCTTAGTCAACTGTTGCTCAAAGGACTTCTTTCTAGAACATATAAAGAATTTTAAAAAATCAGACCCACAAAATTCAAAGACCCAATCCAAAAATGGGCATCTGAGATGAATACACACTTCTCAGCTGAAGAAACACAAATGCTAAATAAATACATGAAAAAATGTTCAGCATCATTGGTCATTAGAGAAATGCAAATTAAAACAACCCTGAGATTCCATCTCACTCTGGAAAGAATGGCCAGGATCAAGAAAACCACCAATAACAAATGCTGGAGAGGCTGTAGGGAAAAAGGAGCACTCCTGCACTGTTGGTGGAGTGCAGACTGGTGCAACCACTGTGAAAACCAGTCTGGAGGTTCCTCAAAAAGATGGAATTGGAAGTTCCATTTGACCCAGCTATTCCACTTCTGGACATATTCCCAGAAGAATTGAAAACATCATAGCACAGTGATATATGTGCACCCATGTTTATAGCAGCACAATTGGCAATAGCCAAATCTTGGAAACAACCTAAATGCCTATCTACTGAGGAATGTATAAAAAAGATATGGTATTTTTATACAATGGAGTACTACTCAGCTATAAAGAAGGATCACATTGAGGCTTTTATAGGTAAATGGATGTGACTTGAGACCATACTCATAAGTGAAATAAACAAACATGTGTAAACACCATATTGTCTCCCTAACATAAGAAACTGAAAGAGTAAATAAGATACAAAATCTTCAGTAAATATTGTTAAAGGGTAACATACTGCCCAAAGAGGAAAACATAACTCAGGGAAAAAGAGAAAAGAAGGAAGAGAAAAGAAAAAAGATATAAATTTGTACATATACACTTAAGATAGCTAAGACGATTGTATTACTAATTCTATTAGTTCTTGGAACAAAACAGTTAACATTCATAGGATTAGATCAACTTTGCATGCTTATATATGGTAATTTAAGTAACTTGTTTGACAATAACTATGCAAAATAACAATCTTAGTTATGTTCCTATCACCTTGTTTTGCAAGCCTGTATTGTTGTTTTGGGCTCTTTGTTATTGTTATTTACTAGTGTTTTTTGTTTCTTGTTTTTCTTTTAATTTGTTATGCTTTATTTTGTTTTTCCCTCTAATAAAGAAAGGATAGATATACATGTATAGGCTTATACATGCCTAGAACTTCTTCTAAAGAGTTTACAAGAAATTATTTTAATACATATGTTAGTATGAACAGCTACTATGAAGAAAATCATCTTGTTGTGAAATTCAATAATGCTTTTATTCTTTGTTTTGATTGGTTTTAGTCTGCCTTGTATTGTTTGATTTCAATATGTGTGAATGTGTGGACAGCTATTTTGAAGAGAACAAGAGACATTATGGTAGTCATTGTTGATTTTCCTATTGTCTGGTTTTGAGGGCCTGTAATGCTTTTATTCTTTTGTTTTTATCAGTTTTATACTATTTTCTTTTGTTTGAATTCATTGTGAAGATAGGGACAACTATTTCGAAGGAAACAAGAGACATTATGGTAGCCACTGTTGATTTCCTGTTGTCTTGTTTTGAAATCCTGTGTTGCTTGCATTGCTTTATTCTGATCTGCTTTGTTCTGTTCTGTTTTGTTTTGTTTTATTCTCTTTGAAATAAAAATAAATAAATAAATAAATAAAAATAAAAACAAGCATACCTGTCTATACAGAAAAACAGGATAACCAAGCAAGATGGTTAATCAACATATCAAACATAATTTAAACAATATAAGCCAAACCCAACATATGATAAAGAACTGCTAGATTACATAAAATACTTTGTCTTTCATCTTAACTGCGATAAATTTTTAATGGGGAAGAGCTCTGTACCACAGTCAGCTTTGATTTAATAGTTGAACCACACAGTTCAATAATTGTATATCAAATAGAATTTCTCACACCACATTTTATCACATGCTCATCATGCACTTGAGTACCTTCAAGTACTGCCTGCCTCTGTGCTATCTCATACTTACCTCTCTTCTGAGCTCTGAACTTAAGGTTTCTAGTACTGGCGAGAACATTCACATAGATATTTCTCCAGCATCTCCAAACCAAAAGGTCCAAAATCAAACTGAAATGCTTCCTCATACTCTTTCTCTTCCAGTATTCAGCAACCTTCTCACCTACCTATTTTCTCTACTGGGCTCCTCCCCAAGTCATTCATTTTAATAACCTTATCCAGAGATTTAACAAGTGACTCAAGATTCTCACATATTCAATCTTTACTTTCACACAGGTTGAAATCTTTCTCAGATTACTCTGTTATCTCTATTTCCTCAGGAGCACATCCCTGTATGTGGTAGGTAACGGTGATTTTCTGTGAAAAACTTCTCCGTGTACTCTTCCGTGCTTCTAGTTTAACCGTATTTACTTCCTTCTTTTAGCAGAGATATGTACTTGTTGGCTTTACAAACTTTCTTTTTACATATTTCTCTAAGCTTGATGTGGAAAGGGAAGATTTCAGAATACGCTGTCTTCATTGACCTTGAACTAAAGGTTTCTCACAATTTTGACATAACCTCTTATTAAACTCCTCTCTCTCAGGTTCTCAAGTCACACTGCAAATAGTGTTATTCTCAAAAGCTCTACTATGGACTGATCATTGCTTATGGTCTTCTTTTACCTAAACAGCAGCACAATGTATTTCCAGAGCCTTCACTAAGGGGAAAAAAAAAACACCTTGGGGGCAAAGATTTTAGCAGCAATTACAGCACTTCTTTCCAATCTTTTTCCCAATGCATCTCCTTACCAACCCTGCCCTCTAGCCCTCCCAGCTACTCCAAGAATCTATGCAGTTTCACACTTCTTGCCTTTGCTGAAGCTACTCATTTCACTTCCATGTCCCATTTGCTTGGTCAAGATCCAGATAAGAGCCTACCATCTCTTCTATTACTCTGTTTCACAAAACCTTCCATACGTTATTGACATGTCTTTAACTGAGCCTCCATAAGATACACCCCTAATCAAAAAGGCAAAAATCTGAAACTTCAGGTACCACCATGACAAACTTGACCTTATGAAACATGTCACAGTCAGAACGCAGATACACCAAATAAAATTACCTTCAGGTTGTGTGTATAAGGTGCATGAAAACCATAAATAAATTCATGTTTAGACTTGGGTCATATTCCTGAGACATCTCATTATGTATATGCAAATATTATAAAATTTTAAAATATTTACAACTCTTCAGTCCCAAGCATTTCAGATAAGGGATACTCAGACTGTGTGACTCATATCCCTATTGGTGCACTTGTAGATCATTCTACCTTAATACATTAGAATCCCTAACTAGGTCATCATATCTCTAAGGCAGAAGTTATTATTTTTTTCCGTATTTCAAGCACTACTCACTACGATACCCAATATGTAATAGGCACTCCACAACTTTTGGAAAATAGATTTCCCTTTGCTTCCATACCTAGAAATACTGTTTGTCAAATATATATTCATAAAATTAAATTCAAGGAGTCAAATAATTAAGCTTCAGGGACATGAAGAGAGTTGAGTCAGGATTTAGTAGTATAGCTTTAGATTGTAGGATAAGGAAATTTCCTCTTCTTAAAATTCTAAACCCGTGCCAGCCTGCAGCACTACCTCCCTGTCTGAGAAACTCCTTGTGATAGCCCAGCCCCCGGGGTTCTATTGTCTGTCTGCAGTCTCTTCAGGGTATTTACCTGCAGTGTAACCATGTGTCCATCTGCCCCGCTAGATTACACACTTTTTGGAAACAGAGAATAAATAAAAGTGTGTTGACTAAATAAATGTTTAAATACCACAATTTCCCTGATTTGTCCTCAGAATAGCCCTGAGCTATAAGGAAAGCTGTTGTTACTCTCGTTTTCTAATAGGTAAAGCAGAGTAAATGAAAGTTAAATGAACTCACAGTGTCTGGAGAAAGGAATATGGTAGCAGAATTGAGGTCTTCTCAAAAATCAATTGCCACCTCTCTAGACACTTCTGCATAATATGTGGTCAGGAATAAGAATAGGACTGAGGCCGGGATGTAGTTCAGCAGCACAGAGTCTGCCTGGCAAGCATGAGGTCCAGAGTTCGATTACCAGTACCACCCCACAAAGAAAAAGACAATTTGGATCTTGTCACATATAGAAAATAGCCCTCACAATAGCAAAATGAATAAAATTGGCTTTTAAATACCCCACAGAGCTCTGTTTTACCCTGTCAGTCAGTTCAAAGAGCTTCCAGACCGTAACTGATACAAATAGAATAGTCAACCACATAATGATCAGCACAGCATATTGCCTTCTAAGTACCCATGGAAATCATATAAAAGTAACTTCTAGCTACAATTATCACCATATTTGGTGTATATTAATAGCTCACATTTTCAGCATTTTTCATTACATGCAATGTCCCCTACAATAAACAAGATGCTGCTAAGAAAACCTCACATAGCTATATAGATATTAAATTACTTTATCAGCTATTAATTGTTTCCTATGTGTCAAGCACATCTGTTAAGAGCTACATAAGTTTTCTCATTTAATCCTCATAAAAATATTATAAAGTAGGTACAGTCATTACCACATTCTTAAAACGAGAGGACTGAGATTCACAGAGATGAAGTCATATGCCCAAGGTCATACAGCAAATAAAAGACAGAGCTGGGACTCTACCCAGACTTATCTGGTACCACAATCCCAGATTCCTAGCCACCGTAGACACCATCTCTCACTAGCATCCCTAAGGGATGTATTCAGTCAGATCCTCTCGTATCTTTGACATTACTGTCAAAGTGAACTATGCGAAGTTGCTGTTCTGTAGATTAAAAATGTTCAAAGAGTTTGACTTAATTTTTAAAACCTTTATAATAATATCTGCAGTTTTGGGGGCCAATGTATTATTTTATTTCTATTTTGTATATTTATGTGATAGTACTTGCTGAAGTTGTTATCACCAACTACAATGTAACCAGTAAGACATAAATACTCCTCAGTCTTTTATGTAGCTCCCTAGCTCTGATCTCAGATAGTCTGGATATTGAGTATATAAAAAACACATTGGGAAAGATTTGACCAGGAATTCTTTTCATGAGAAAACCATTTCCACTGCACGAGAGAAAGCTATGTGTTTTCTATATGGGTAATGATTTGTTTCTGCAAACCTGCAATGATTTACTACTCCAGTCTCTCCATTTCCTTTAAAATGTAAACAAAAAAGACTAAGTAATTCCAAGGGAACAAAAAAAAAAAAAAAAAAAGAATAGAACGAAGTAAATGTCATCACTGCTCCCTCTGGCAAGAGAACCTGAAAATCAGGCACACGTGCGAACCACCCTCCTCCTTTCCACCTTCACTGACCGCTGTGTCTTTTCTTCCTGTCCCGTGGGAAACCTGCTCTGCCTCTTCAGTCACGAAGCCTCCCATCGCATTCTTCGTCCCAGCCTGTGTCCCCTCCTCTGGAACCTGCCTCCATCAATGTTCTCTCTTTGAATCCTCAGCTGTCCCCTCTTGCCTGGCTCACCTCTCAAACACACAACAAGCTCAGCATTCTTGTCTATCAAGTGCACACACAGACAACACTTCCCTCAAGACGTGTTTCCCTTCTTTCTCTTCCTTGACAAAATGACTAACAGAATGATGCTTTCTGCCTGTACTTCCTCCCTTTTCACTCACTCATCCTCCCAAAACAGCCAGGCTTCTGTCTGGCCTCTCAGGAATCATTCTCAGGAATGTGGCTAACACCTCCCTAAGGACTAGGCCTGGCCTTACTTCCAGCACTCTGTCTGGGATTCACTGATACGTAACTTTCCGGTTCTCTCCCCACCTCAGTGACTGTTTTGTACAGCTGCCTTCACCACCCCAACCCTATTCACATAGAACCAAGAATCCTGACCACGCCGTCATCCTGAACCACCCAGAGCTTTGCTACCTGTGCATAGTTGTCTTCCTCACTTGAGACGGCATTTAACCTTCAGAATTCCCTCAAGTATCACATTCTTTGTGGACCTTGCTCTAATCTTCTTAA
This sequence comes from Dasyprocta punctata, assembly GCA_004363535.1. Classification (NCBI taxonomy): domain Eukaryota; kingdom Metazoa; phylum Chordata; class Mammalia; order Rodentia; family Dasyproctidae; genus Dasyprocta; species Dasyprocta punctata. The sequence goes on from RJWM01013448.1 coordinate 18,445, forward strand.
AAACATTTGTTTCCTCCTCACTGTTCCCAAAGTACCCTATGTGTCCCAGTAATGCAGCACTTACCATATTGGTACCCAAAGCTATCTTTTCTAGTAGTGTCACCCTTCGTTTTCACATCTGTCCTCATTGTTTCCTAAAGAAGTGCTGTGTTGCTTCTTCTACACCACTTTAGATGCCATGTACCACCGCACAACTGCCTGGTCCATCACAGGTCTCCAAAGACGTCTGTTTCACTGTGATAATCCATCTGTCTGGTGAGATTTACACGTAATCCTAGTGAGAGGTTAACAGCTTCTACTAAGTGAATTTTATAGTCCCCTTTAACACTAACAATTCACTATGACAGACATCGAAAAATTCTAAAGGTAATTAATATAAAACTTTTTTCTTCCTGAAATAAATGTTTTCACAAGATATACCCTTTAAGGTTCCTACCCAGAGAAAGATTTGTGCACCAAACAAAACAGATTCTCTTGAGAACACCAATCAGTTTTCCAAGTCAGCCAACTGCTTACTGCTGCTTTCTACTTTACAAGTCCAAAGTGACAAATTACCTCATAGGTGTCTGGGCAAATACTTCATTGCTCTCTGAAATGTCAGCGCCGATGCCTATCCATACTCAAGTTTTGCCTTATTTTAAACCAATAGAAATATCTCTTCCTGCCAGTTGACACGTTGTCTTACAAACGTCTTTTACTCTTCTTCTTTTCCAGAATATAATTTGTTTAATGAGCTTCTCCTTATTTCTAAACCTTGAGGAATTAAAATATCTATAGTTTTGATAGAAGGGCAGGAAGAAGAAAAGAAGAAACGAATTTCTGAGGAAGATAGCAATAAAAACAGACCCTGGAGAAACCATAGCTAAAGACTTTTCCAAAAGTAACACTTACTAAATGGTATCAAATACTAAAGTAATAAGAAACTAAGTTAGTGATTAAAGACCTTATTATCTAACTTTAATCCCCATCAGAGCCTTCCAAGGTCAATGTCATTATCCTTGTTTAACAGATTAATAAGTGGAGGTCCTGAGAAGTTTAGTAATTGCTTCAGGTTACCCAGCTAATAAGTGGTGGCCCCTTGCCATATGTTGGAATGATCTAATAGAATTTTCTGAAGGAAAATTAACCTGCCCAAAAGTTCTCCTTCAGCTCACTGGTATGTGGTTCCTGGCCAGGCACTATGATTCCCACAGAGAGCATCAATCCTATACCCTGCCTGCAGTTGTGCTGTGCACTGTTCTACAGTTCTTAATATATTTTTTCACTTAATTACTGAATGAGTTATAAGTCGGCAGTATGATTTATCAAGTATTACTGAATGAATTTTGAATGAGGTAGCATCATCCCCACTGTTAAGAAAATAAAACTCGGAGTCAGGCGTGGTGGCGCATGCCTTTAATCCCAGCACTCAGGAGGCTGAGGTAGGAGGAGCGTTGTGAGTTTGAGGCCAGCTTGGGCTACAACGTGAGCAAGGCCAGCCTGAACTACATACTGCAACTGTACCTCAAAAAAAACAGGGCTGGGAGTTTGACTCAGTGGCTTGAGCACCTGTTTGGCAGGTGTGAGGTTGAGAGCTTGATCCCCAGTACTGGCAAAAAATACAAATAAATAAATAAAGCACAGGACCTGAAGTTCAGAAGCAAACCCAAAGTTGCAGTGGAGCTAACAAATCAAACATGTTCCCCACAAGGTAGCTTTCCAAACCAACTCTGCTGTTTACCTTGTTGTCAGCATGACTAATGTTTCCCTAAATCAACAGTATCCTGCCTAAGAATAGCACCAGGATCCTCACTTGACCATTCTGCAAGTTGGTGGTTAAAAGTCATATTTAATCCAATTGGCCTTCTAGGTAATCTAAAACGCATCTCCCTACCATGCCAACTATTTAGCTATCTGTGAAACTTTCACTCTCCGGATTTCTTGCAGAGATGCCCGCCCATGTTTGGGTTTCCAGGGTTCTCTGTGTCCCTCGTCTGTACAGAGAGACACTGTAAGAAACAACTGGATACATGGTAAAAGGATTGATGCCCTGGAACCTGAGGCCTTGGTCCTAGGCTCAGATATGCCACTCACTGAGTGACTTGAAAATCACTTAGGCTCTCTCTGACTCTGTTTACTCACTTATGAAATAAGGATAGCAGTCCTCAAAGTGCTTCAGGGACTATTTATAAATGTTAGCTAAGTGATTTTTAGACTGTTAGATGACTCTACATTGTGGGAAGGAAGAAATAGAAAATCATGAATGTAGTTTCCAGGAAGTTTAAGGGAGAATATGCAATGGGAGGAGGAATCGTTTGCTTGCTCCTTTCAAAGGTCACTGGGAAACTTGGGCTGGCTAAGAGGAGGTTTTCAGTGAGGTTTTTAAAAAGTTTCCCCCATTCTATGACTTATTCAGCAAACAACACTGCATGTTTGTGGTTGCTCTGTATTTTTGGAAGATTAAATGCAATCCCAGATTTCATATGCTTTTGACAGGAAAGTAGTATGATAAATGGCAGTTCAAGATAAACTAATTGCACTTATGTTTTTAGCAATGGAAGCTAGAAGCAGTTGTTATATGCCAGAATCATTCTTCTGTTATCAGTTTTTCATTAAAAGTCACTGTCATTCTTAGGATTTAAAAAAACTCCTTCACCTTTTTAAAGGAAAACTTAGCAGAATAACATGGACATGAGTTTTCATTATATAAATTATTTGAATCAAAACTTGTATTAACCTGATATCTTCACCCTCTCCCAGTGCTGAATCGAAGGCTAATTAATATGTATTTAAGCATTCAGCTTTTGCCCTAGAGGCCACAATAAACTTAACCACAAGGCAATAATATATTTGCCCAATAGTAAATCTCACTGAGGAGAGAACTACTCTCTTACTTTATAAAAATTTTTGTACAAAATAAAACTATGGTGAAGAAAATGTGCAGACTATAGATGGGGAAAGATTATACCTCTTTTCAGCAATCATTGTTCTTAGATGGTTTTTTGTTTCATTTTTTCCATGTATATTTTTATAAAGGTTTAATTTTGGTGTACACATAATTTTACATTCTATTATTCTCAATCAATACTACTATAAGCATTTTTCAAGTTGGTACATAGTCTACATAAATTATAAAATGTGTTTTTGACTGCACAACACAAAATTGAATGATTTTCCACAGCAGTAACCATTAATATTGCTTCTAGTCTTCATAATTTTAAATAACATTGTGATGATCATTTTGCAGCATATATCTTCATATAATTTTCTATCTTTATATTACTCTCCTAGGTCTAATTTCTAAAGGTAGAATTGGATATCTACAAGTATTAATATTTGTATAGCTCTCTGTGCATACTATCCACTGCCTCTAAAAGGGTTATACTAGTTCTACTGCAACCAAAGTTCTAGATAAGTAATCAGTGTCACTAGATCCTGATTCTCCACATCAAAACATGTTCTATCATAATGGGATAGAAAGGGGAAAATAAGGCCAGGGACTTAGCTCAGTGGCACAAGTGTCTGCTTGGCAAGCGCAGGGTCATGAGTTCAATCCCCAGTACCAAAAAAAGAAGTGGGGGTGGGGGAATAGGTATTACATTATTCTTTATTTTCTTCATTACACAGAACATTTTTCTTCTCATGATTACTTTCCAGTTTTTTGGGAGTTATCTGTTCATTATCTTTTATCTGTCCACCTATTAGATCCCTCATTTTTCTTATTGACTTGCATGACACCATCTCTTTTATTCATAAAATTATTTAATACCAAAAGTAACAATGTTAGAACAATCCTGAAAACTGTGCTGCTACACTAAGCCAAACAGTGAAATCACAGTCACTAATAGACAAAAATTAAAATATTGTAGAAATACTTCATCGTTGAGCTCTGACATTATTTGAGGGACAATTTGGAGTCTTTAAGTCTTTATTTGACTTGAAACTTAGATTTCTGCTATAATTATAGTTATCTTTTGAAATTAAAATTGTCTTTTTTCAAATATATCATGTAAGCCAATTAAAGATTGTCTTATTCTTTACCTTTTCTCCTTTTAGTAGATGTTTTGAAAAATTTGGTGAATGCAAATAAAACTGATGATTCTACCCCCTCTAAAGCTATGTTTACACTGAATCTCAAAGTACCTGGCCTTTCTTAATATTAACATTATTATTAATCATCTCTATTCACTGAAAAATCACAAGGTGCCAAATTCTGTTCTATTTTACCTAAATTACTTCATTTTATTCCCACAGCAAAACTGTGAGATGAATATTAGCTTCACCACTTTTCAGTTGAGAAAACATGAGTTCAGAATGGCCAACCAAAACCATTAAGCTTGTGATAGGGGGCAAAGTTAGGGTCTCTGTCCCATATTAGTCTTACATTAATGCAGTCCTTAATATATACCATTAACCCTCAGTAAAAGAAATTTAGAAACATAGTTTAGAAAGTTCATCATACAATCATATTCCCCATTAAAAAAGGCTTACACAACTTGCTAAAATTTAGGACACAATGCTGTCTACTGGTAGCTTTAGTTGCAGAAATGACATTTGTGTAAATATAATAAAATTCACAAATTAAATACTTTGCTTCTTTTCACATATTTGCATATAGAATATTAAGTTGGTCCAGATAAACTATAAGTCCTGGAAATTGACCCAATAGCCACATCTTCTAATCATGTTTAGAGGCAATACAAACTACCTCCTGTATGACAAGGAGAGAAATAGGTAAAAGACTCCAACCCCATTCATGGGAAGATTCTCTGAGTGGAAACCAACAGCTCCACAGTTTCTGTTCTAGGAAAATAGTTCCACTAGCAAACAGATTTAATAGGCTGTTTTCCATATTTGGTCATCTGCACTAGATTTCTCTTGACTGAATCAGTGCTTCAGAAGTCTACACCACCCCCTTGTGCACTTTAACCCGTAACAACTCAAAGCCTAGTTAAAGCGGTGTCTTAGGCCACTGTGGAGAATGTAAAGACAGACAGGGTAGACACTCCCCCATCCCAGCCAGGGGATTAAAATTTAGGGGGCAGAAGTGTATATGTGTGAGCCTACAGTGCTCATATTTGACAGGGACAAGAGTAGAGTAAGATGTGTACAAATCACCCAGAAAAGGCAAGACAAGGTAAATGCCCTAAATCAGATACCCTAATATACCTGTGGATTCATATGAAAGTAAGACTATTTGAGGGCCAGGGATTTAGCTCAGTGGCTTAAGCACCTGTCTGGCAGGTGCAAGGTTATGAGTTTGATCCTTGGTCCAAAAAAAAAAAAAGAGGAAGACGGAGACGGAGACGGAGATGAAGACAAAGACGAAGACGAAGACGAAGACGAAGACGAAGACGAAGACGAAGACGAAGACGAAGAAGAAGAAGAAGAAGAAGAAAAGAAAGCAAGGCTATTTGAATGCAGTATTTGAGAAAATCCCTGAGATCAAATGGTACTTTGTGAGTTGATGAAAAATGGTTAATCATTCAATGGGTAAAGAGGTATACTAGTCAGCTTCACATTACTACAATGAAATACCTGCAGCAGCTAACTTACAAAGCAAGAAAGTTCATTTGTCTCATAGTTTTGGTAATTCAGAACCCAAGATCAAGCATTTCATTTGGTCTCTGGTGAGGGTTGTGGATAGCTTCATATCATGGTGGGAGCACATGTCAGACTAGTCACATCTCCAACATAAGCAGAGAGACAGAGACCAGGATTTCACAGTTCCCTTCAATAGCATACTTTCAATGACCTAAGGGACTCCCACCACGCCACACATCTATGAGTAGACACACACATAGAGAGAGTCTGCCCAAAAAAAGTACATAAACTTGAGGAAAAGAAAAACTCATATTTTAGTACTAAATTTATTAAGACATTATGAGAGTAAAATGAGTTATCTTTGGCCTCTACAATTACAAGAAGTGCTTAAAATGATGGCCATTAGCTTCCAGACATTTACCAGTACAGCAAACTGCTGCTTGAGTAACCATCTTCATTGAGATTGCTGCACATGCATTTTAAATATCTTCTCTAAGGGCTGGTCATATAGTGGGTTTCTGAAATGGACGACATCCTCTAGGGTCCCCCAAACCAGGGTAACACTATGCATTGAAAAGATATTAGACAATTTTTCTTTTCCTGAAGTGTGTGTACATTTTTTGGCAGAGTCTGTACATCTTTTCCCTTTATAACTTTCCTTGACTCCTGAAATATCGACTTCTTTCAGAGTTTTTCCCAATCCCTCCATTAAAATACTGTTACATTGATATGAACCTCCAGGTACTTTAAGGTACCTAATTTAAGGCATTTAGCTGGTCTTGCCTTTATTTGGTGATTTGTACATGTCTTACTCTACTCACATCCAAATATCTCCCAATACCACCACCGTAAGAATCAAACTTTTACACATAGACCTTTGGGGACATCCAACATCCAAAACACAGTAAAAGACAGAAGAGGGAAAGCATTTCAATGAAAGAACCATTGTAAGTTAAACTGAAGAGAGAGAAAACTGCCACTGCAGAGCATTTTTGGAAAATGATAAGCAGTTGAATTAGCTGCACAGTTTGCATATGAGATTTGTGAGAACCAAGACTGGACAAAAAAGGCAGCCGTAAGTTATGAATGATCTTTACTGCCAAAAAGGTAAGCTTTAGAGATTTAATTCAGAAGAGGCACTGGAGGTTTTGGAGAACGGGAACAGGATCAGAATTGCACACTAGAAATGGGATGGATTGCATAGGGGATCACATAAGAGCAAACAGAGTAGACAGGTACTAGGAAACATAAACAGGGGAAGGGCCATTTGGAAATATACTGTAGGCTCTCAGCAACAAATGACAAGAGTCTGAACCAGAGAATGCCAATGAATGCAAAAAGGTGATGTGAGAAACACTTCTCCCATAAGATCTCACTGGTGTGGTGCTGCCCATATAGAAGGGAAAAAGAAGAGTCAAATAAACTCTACGTCTTGCTAATGAAGAAACAAAATAAACTTATTTACGAACAGTTTGTTTTGGAGAAAATTGATGATTAGATAAATTTTGAATATGATGACTCCTGGGTTGAATTGCCCCATCCTCCAAAAAAGGGTAACTTGGAGTCTTACTTCCATGCCTCAGACGGAGGCCTTGTTCAGAGATAAGTATCATTTTGCAGATGTAGTTAGTTAAAAATGAGAGCATAATGGATAGAGGTAGGCTCTTATTCCAGTATGAATGGTGTTCTAATAAGAAGAGCAGGGATCCCAGGGAAAGGGCCCATGCGCAGACATAAAAACACAGAGAAAGACGGTGCACAGCAAAATCAGAAACTGAAGCGCTGCCACTGAAAACTGGAACACCAAGGACTGCTGGCACATGACACGTGCTACAAGAGGCAAGGAGAGGGGTCCTCCCCATAGAAGGCTCATAACCCTGCCAACACCTGAATTTGGGATTTCTGGCTCCAGAGCCATAAAACAACAACCCTAGAAAATTATTCAGTGATTTTTTAAAGTAATACTCACTGGATTATTTTTTGTACTTACAGAACAATTATTTATAATCTCTCCACCTGAGGATAAATACTGATAACACTGTACACATACCGACCCAGACTTGGTGAGTGAGTGTGTGTGTGGGTACGTGTGCATGATTTTAAAATGGAATTTACATGTCCATACTATCTTCTGTTCAGACAGTCTTTACCAAGCAGAATGGCTAGTATTGTACCACACAGATGTCCCACAATTTAATCAAGCCCCCACTTATGGGCATATTTGGTGTCTATGAGGCATCTACTTATAAATGTGTTCAACTCACTAATTACATGTAAAAGGAAGTAGTGGTAATTTGCTATCCACATTTTCCCACTCAAGTCCTTAAGAATATGGATGTAAATAATATGCATTTATATTTATATATTTTTACCCACAGGTTAAATTACATGCATATATAAAGTACAGTTCATTCATATCTTTTACCTAGATCTTTTATCATAACTTTTCTTCATATTCAAAAAAGACTGTAGAATCAGCATGCCTAAAAGGTTGCCACATAGGTGTCTCTTCTATGGCAACGTGAGAACAGAAATTTGGGATGTCTTGTACAAAGTCACAAGAGTGTCAAAGGTTACCATAGGTTCTGATACACAAGTAAGACGGAAATCAAAGAAAACTGGAAACATAAATAAAATAAGAGATGGAAATGACATAGAAACTATTTTAAAATTGATGTATACTTTTCTCTCAAGCTGCTAGATAAAATAAACACTTTTAGACTGGAAGATAAACAAATAATTACTTCTGTTTAATTGACTTTTAAAACAACTGTAACTACCCCATCAAAACTCTATCATTAGTTTCATTCCTACTAATGAAGCTACTTGTCATCACGTGACTAGTTTTCAACAACATCTTGTTTTCCATGGAACTGAGTCATTCTTGGACATCTTAAGAAAAAATATAATTTATAAATATAGGCACTTTTCAGCTACTGATGAACAGCTTTCTAGCTCCTTGTGGAAGCTTTCCACATTCTTCAAATCCTTGTAGTTATAAAATATAACCTTGTACCTTGTAGTGTGTTATGAGCATCACACAAAGTGGCCTTCACAGAGAAAGTTTAGGTAATTGTTTAAAATATCATACACTTTAGTTGACCCAAATAAAATGTTCACATTTTAAATATAAGATGACAAGGCTGACATGGGTTCATCTTCGGTTTCTCTTCTCTAATGCCGTGAGTCATTAGTGGCTTTGGGACACACAGTCTGGCTTTTCTCACTTTAGACAGAGCTATAATTCTTATTGTGAATGCAAGCCACTTTAACATAAGGTAAGTGTCTTTTCCACTACAGAAAAATGGGAAGTACTCTATTGTAGCTGAAAGGAAAGAAGAAAAGAGCTATAAAAATGAAGTACTTTTTTAAAAATGATCATGAACTGCTCTCATAAAAAAAAATAAACTTTCATTTTGTGTCCTTGGATATACTGCATAATGAAGCAGGCACTAAGAGTTCACTGTGATCTAAAAATTACTTGTACTAGTTCTCTACTGTAACAAAAATGTTATCTTCAGTACCCTAGATCCAGAATCATCAATAATTGGCATTCTAATTTGAAAGTCATCAGGACCTGTTATTTGAATGATCTTTGATCAATTTCCTGCCACATCTAGTTCGTTTCCCTATCCTTCAACCACCCTGTCTCCTATTCCAGGTTCCAAACTAAAGACATGTTATTGTGAAAGGGAAATTTTCTCAATGAACTGATTTTGGCCTTTTTTGGTTCCAATTATCTATTTATTTATTTATTTATTTACTGTGTCTAATAAAGACAATGTGTTTTCCCAGTCTTCCTCTCATCTCATGCATATACAGAGCATATCTTACCATACGGGCTGTATTTCATCTTTTGGCTGCTATATGTTTCTGTGTTTTAAACTTACATGCCACCACTGATAAGCTTTATTCCTGGCTTAATGCTCACACCTAATCCTTACTCTTAGGCATTTCAAATCGGCAACTCTGTGTAGCTGCCTGGATTTCATCCTGTTCTCTTCATCCCATTGCCATTCTTATAAGAAATGTTGCTTTAGGAAATAATCTAATTTTCATGGATCCTTCTACTTAGGGATAATTTTCTTATTTAAACTTTCCAAAGTTGACTTTTCTGGAATTCATCTTCTTTAGATTGCTATTTTCACTTATTTGGCAGTCTTTGTATATATTTCAATCTTTGAGCTCATTTTCTTAATTAACTTATGTGTTCACTAAAGAAATAGCTTTAGTGTGCAGGTCGAAAGTTAGAAGCAACTAAATACTAGCATAATCTCACCTCCTATTTTTCTGTGTCTATTATTCTCTCTCTCTCTCTCTCTCACTCTCTCTTTCTCTCTCTCTCTCCCGTTTATAGATAATTCTACCTGACCACGTTCCAGATATGTTCAGCTTCATTTACTCCATTAACTATGCTATATTCCTCATATTAAACGTACAGTTTTATCCAATATGCACTTAAGATGGTTAGTAAGTCTTCAGTGTTATTATGACATTTTGTCTGAAGAAATCCGGCAAAATCTGGTAAATGATACTTAATAAATTAGTAGTCAAAGAGCAGGTTAGCTACAGTTTAAATTATTTGGGTAAATTGAAAAATACAGAGCTAAAATGAGAAAAACAGACACCCTTACTTCCATACCGAAAGTAGATTTATTATCAATGGTACTCCTCACAGTGGTTAAGAAGTAAAGTTAATCTTTATGTGTTCTGTGGATCACTATCAAGAGTGACAACACATGATTTTCCTTATTTTCAATTAAAATACGTGGAAGTATGGAAATTTGAAAACACAAGAGTTTGACTTGAAAAAGACTTTTCACCTGTCCTGAGTCACTTCTGCTGACTTTTCTTTCTCTTTCCGCATTTCAGCTCCTTATCTGGGAAATGCAAGGAACCCTCCCTGCATTGCTCCTGATAGATGATGTAATGATCTTTTTACACAGCTTAACTCTCCCAGTCAGCACACCATCAGCCTGACTCATGGCTCCATGCAAACAGTTCAACACTTCATTATGTAAAGCACTAAGTCCTGTGTCCTCTGAACTTCTTAAACTTAAACCACAACACACTCAAAAACCAAATTTTTTTCCAAGAGATTTATTCTCAAAGTGGCAGCACCTGAGTATGAACTATTTTATAAAATTGCTTTTGTCCTGGGCTAACAAGAGAACTCTGAGAACCAGGGTCAGGCAGTAATGAGAAGAATAAGACATCATCTCTGGGACATGAGTTACACTTGTATCTTGAAGAAATTCAAATATGTGGTAGGAGCATCCATCAGAAGTTTCTTTCCAATTGCTTTCAACATCAAGGTTTTGTAATATTTTCCAGAATTACTTAATTTAAATATTGTACTTTTAAAAGTAATTTTATTTATAAGCCACTTCAGATTATATCTAGTCCATGATATCCATAAACTTAAATCTTTTATACCTATTTGATAGTGACCATACTTGAACAAATCTGAAATATGTGGAATCTCCCCTTTCAACCCTCTCTTCTAGGTTTGTCCCCTAATTCTAATGGGAATCTTCTATGCGTTAAATAGAAGTGATGAGGATTTTTCTGTGTTAGGACTGCTAACTTCATAGAATTTTGTGAATAATAGGTTATTATATTATTTATGTATTTTTTTTGTCTCTAACAACTACTTGCCATATCATACTTAGTAAACTAAATACAATCGCAGAATGAGCTTCTGATATATATGTTCTAACAAACTAAAAGATACACTCTGGTAAGAATTGTGAATACCATTTAGGCCAGATTTTTAACCTACATTATTATTAATTCTCAAAACAACTCTGCCAAACAGATACTTCACCCTGCAGTAGCTGATGCAGAAGTAGAGGCTAACAAATTCAGAGCAGAGCTGCTATTTGAACCCCACCCGCTGTGTCTCATTTCAAAGTCTTTCTCTGGATCTTGCTGCCTTTATTTTCAAATGTGTTTAGGATTCCCTAAGTTAATGAAAAACATGCACACCATAATTTAAAATCAACAGTATACTCAAAATCTGATTTTAACTAACAGCTTTTGGGCAAAATATTTTCTTCATACTTATAAGAAAAGCACGACTCGCCTGGCTTCTGTTCCTTCCCACACTTCCCTCCACTGCCCACCCCACTGCCCACCCTATTGAGATGCTGGGAAGCACTGATCTGAACAGAAGGTAGACCGCCACCAGCAAAGGAAAGGAAAAAAGCGAAAAGAATACACCACATTAAAAGGCTTCAAGGTGTGTCTAGGAAGGGAAACCTATTGTTTTTCAATTAGAAAAGAGTCTTACTTTTTCAAAAAAAAAACAGTAATCATTTTAAAAATGAAAAATAATCTCAAGTCCTTAATGCATACAAATTATCACTTTTCAATATCTCTTCCATTTAAATAATTTAAAAATTCAATTCCAGTCACTTGTAATAAACCACATAGAAGTAGTTATTCTTAAAACCACTTTGACTGCCTATATATTTTAGGTATATATTTAAATACATATTTTTATTACTGAAACTATTTTGTATGCTATATATGTATGTAGTACACATGTATATTTCAGATCATTTATATAAATTTATCTAAACATAAGTGCTTAGCAGATGTTTATCTATCATTATTTTTTAGTCCAAGTTTTTATTTTGATCTGTAAAAAACATTTTGGGGAGTGTGGCAAATTTTGACAGCTTATTATTTTATTTCATACTGGTATTAGCTTCATTTTGCAATAACAGTAAGACATTCAATTGCTGTTATCAATCGGATCTGTGTTCATCCACAGAGACATTTCAAATGAACTGAAAAACATTTGCAGACTACATTATGTTACGATAGCGAATGATTTTAAAAGATGTCAAGTTCTGCTTAAGAAGTTTTATATGAAATAGCATTTACATTAGAGAAAGGTTTGGGGGAGGTGAAAGATGTAAGTCATCAGAATTTCATTTATTTTTAAACACAATTAAGGTCTCAGAAGGCATCAGCATTTTAACTTTGAAACATCTGTTTTTAAAACATCACTGAAATATATTACTGACTCGATTTTCTATTGCATTCTTGAAAATGAGTTCACTTTAATAAATGGGAATTTGTGAAGATGATAAGCATGAAAGAGGGACAAAGTAATTAATTGCATTAATTATACTTTCATGTTAATCTATTGCTTGAAATATACAGTTATAACATTTATAAACTCCAAAATAACAGATATGTCCATGTTCATCAAAATTGCCCATAGCAACAATCTGAATACTTTTCAAACAAAGAAATGGAAGTACAATGTATACTTTTTCAATAATGTAAAACATAACCCATGTTTTTGTGACTATTACACTAATATTATTTTCAATACAATATCATGCATTTTACATTGAAATACCTAAGGACTCATTGCCTTGTTACCAGATTCCTCTCAATTAGTCTCATTTCACCTTCACTAATCCTAGAATTCGAACGCAAGATAACAAATAATTACTTCTTTGGAAGAATATTTCTAGGACAATGGTCAATCCAATGAAATAAAAAATGCTACTAAAAACAGGCAGAGAAAGGTATAATTATTTTCATATATTCTATAGGTACATTATTTATAAATAATCTAAGCACAAATTTAATAGAAATTGATAACTATATTGATCTATACTGTCCCTTTCATTTTCTTTTAATATATCAATAGATAAAAATAAGAAATTGAAAGCAATGATTTCTTGGAACTCAAAATAGATACCCGGTTTTAAATCCAAGGCCTCCCCAAACAGTGCACTACATTCTATGATTACGAGAACATCACTGCTCTTTTCTGTCTTTTAGTAGAGGCCTACTAACATTACTATTTTGGTAAGAAGTAAAACTAAGTATATTTACTTCATAATTACTCTATTAAACATACAATGAGTCCTATGCAAAACTCAAGAAGAAAAAATGCCCTTTAGTATGAACATTATTTATAAAAAATTATAACACCCTTACAAATAACAAATTATTTTAATTTATACATGGATTTTTTTCTGAATCTTTTAGCACTTCAGGAAAAAAAATTTATTCCCAGCTGACTATAGGGAAGATCAGCTCATCCTTAATTCATTAAGTACCATTTTTTACCCTCTTATGTTTGTCAAATTATAGGATTCATTATATCAGGAATGTAGAGTTACGGCTTTAGTTCTTTTTGTTCTAATCCTTTTTTCGTGCATTCTTTCTTTTGATTTGTGACCTTCATTACCAGGAGAGCTAACATAATGCTTTCAGTTCAGTTCCAGGAGGATAGCAGTCAGATACTGCAGGAATTATTTTACATACCATAGTTATTAGCATGATTACTCAGAGAAATTAGATTAATAACCAAGACACTCCAACACTTCCCCCAAAAAATGCTTCTTTATCTCAATTTTTCCTTTAGCACAGAGGACACATTCTTGTCAATTAGCAGTGAAAATCCCCAAGTGAAAATTTCCTCAGCAAAATGGAAATGCATTACAGAGTTAGCCGTATACTTGGACCACCCAGACCATGGCTTTTCTTGTTTCCTTTGTTTTCTTTACTTTTACATTGTAAAATAATGAGTTCTATCACACTAGCTTTAGAAAACAAAACAGTATACATTAAATAAAATCACCCATAACCCCATATCTAGAAATAATTACACTGTTTCAATGTTTCCTTCATCTTTTTTATGTCACAGGCATTTTGTGTACATGAATTAAGATCATTTTCTATTTACAATTTTATATGATTTTTTTCATCTCATATTATATCATGAGTATTTTCCATGCAATTAAATATTTCTCAAAGTATGATTTGAAATTTAAAACAATTTAAATGTGGGGTATTCTTACTTTAATATTCCTTACTAAAACTCTACAAAGTACAAAACAATCTATAATGACAGCTGATGAATGGTTTCTGGGGTTAGAGCAGGTTATGGCAAGAGAGAAATACTTAAAAGAAAACTGTTGGAGATGGTGGATGCATTCATTGTTTTAACTGTGATGAAGGCTTCATGGCATGGGTAAAAATATACCAAATTTTATGAACCATAGACATTCCCAGTTGTTTGGTAGTCTCCCTCTAGGTTTCAAAAAATAAAGCCTTCAGAGAAGACAATGGATACATTATGTACTCACATAATAAAATGCAATAAAAAGGAACCAACTACCAACACCTGTGATAACTTGGATGAGAACCCCCATACCAGTATGCCAAGTGAATGTACAAAAGAGTACATGTTATAAGATTCCATCTATAGATGGAAGCCCAAGAATAGGTATGTCTAGTCAATGATTACAGAAGTTAGAAAATGGTTTAACTATGGGGTACAGGTTAGGGAGTGGATCAAGAGGGACATGAAAGAATATCCCAGAAGTGGCTTCACAAGTGTATACAATTGTCAAAACTCACACTAAGCATTTAAGATTGGGTATTTTATTGTTTATTACTTGTCTTGGTTACTTTTCTCCTGTTGCAGAAACAAAATACCTGACACCTAAAGTTAAAGAAGGAAAGGTTTATTTAGCTAACAGTTTGTGGAGGTTTCAGTCCATAATCAGCTGGTTCCTAGGCAGAGTGGCACATGGCAGAGGGCAACAGTTCATGGCAGCAGAATGTAACACAAGCAACAAGAGCAAAAAAGGAGGAACACAGAGAGGAGACTTTTTCTGTCCCTTGTATTGTGTGTAGGCCACATCCACTTGGTGCAGCACTCACACCCATAATCCTAGCATTGGACCATGAGTCACTCACAAGTTCTAGAAGTCCACCTGCATGACTGCACGAGGCTCTGGGGGAACATCCAGACTCAAACCATAACATTACTTATACTGCGTTTTAAAAATTGCAATTAAGCTATACTTCTGGAAAGTTAAAGATTTAACCAGAAAGTGAATCCAATCCAATGTGCATTCTTTCTGCCCATTATGGTCCTAACTTCCAATGAACCCAACTGGATATGAAAACAATGACCCACACACAGATGAGATATACCCACGAACAAGAACAATGCTGAGGAAAAGGGATTTTCTTTATTTTATCAGAAGAAATAGAAACAGATAAGGAAATTCATTTCAAATATAGATCCCCTACTTTAAATAGACTAATCAGACCATTTGAAAATGTTAATGTGTTTCACTGTAGTAATTATTTTATTATACATACTTATGTAGCAAAACATTATGTCGTATACCTTAAAAATATGTAATAAAACTTATCTTTTAAAAATATCTAAATTAAGACCAGAGGTAAAAATGAACACAAGGTTAAAGGGTCACAGCACCTCTTAACCTCTCTCTTACAATGGCCCTATTAACCTGTTATGGTCAACTTTAAAAAAGTAACCTGTGTGGCTTAAGACTTCTCATATTTGGCTTGTTTTTCTCCATAAACACAGCCAAACCTGACTCCCTGTAAACAGCATCCACTGCATCTAGCTCTGCCCTAGTTAGCAAACTCCTCTTCCATGACTGCCCTAGGGATACTGCCAATAGCAAGAAATTTTCCTCTAAACTTTTATAGGCAAACTGAGCTCTTCATTCTTCCTGATGTGGCATAATTTTTCAGTTACTTCACCATTCTGTTTTTTAAAAACGGTAGCCCAGACTTGTAATTCCCTGTGTGGTGCAACTAAACCAGAGAGCAGCTGAGCTCTGTTTTCATTGATCCGTACTTGTGTTTCATGAATATGACCTCACTCCAAAGCCTCTTCCCAGAATGGCCTTTTAGAATTTTCTTAAACACAGACAGGCTTCCAAGCCATAGGCCCAAACCCCTACCTCTTCTCTGAATAATGTAATGTGTTGAGCAACTTGCTGGCCCCAATGATTGTCTCAGACAAAACTGATGTGAGAATACCTGGCTCCCAATAAACCATTGATCAAAGTACGATACAAAAAAAAAAAAAAAAAAATTTAATTCTAACTCTAATATAAAATATGGCCCTCCCACAAAAAGGATCATTATCACTGTTGAATGAGAAACTTGTTATATACAATTCTGGCAGTATCATGATGACTTTTTCCTGGAGAATCAAAAATGGAAATACATTCTCCAAACCCAAAAGAGCAACTGCCTGGAGAAAAACATCTAATCTCTGTGACTACTGAGAAGAATGTCCTTGCAACTTTTATCCTCAGCAAAAAGCGTATGTGTTTTTGACTTTTAAATATGATAATAAATTAAAGAATAAAATATAAACAGAAAAACAAGAAAGAGGCAAATAATATTAACGGCTTTTGATGGTTACAACACAAAAAACTAGAAAAATTAAAACCTATAAGGTAGGTTAAAAAAAAAGTATTATAAATACAGAAGAAAAAATTCCATTATAAAACATAAAAATCAGAAAAAAGAGTAAAATGAAAAACAATAAAAACTGGTAAGTATAGGAAGATAAATAAAGGTAAAACTGGCCTGGGCATTTAGCTCAGTGGCTTAAGCACTTGCCTAGTAAGTGTGAGGTCGTGAGTTCAATCCCCGGTACCAAAAAAAATAAATAAAGGTAAAAGTATGCAATTTAAAAAGATAAAAGAAATAAGGAGCAAAAAATAATTACATAGAGCATTAAAGAATTAGAAAAAGGCATTAAAAACACATAAAGTCATAGCTGAGATATTTAAGAGTGTAACTAATATAAGACAAATATGTAAGACATTTCAGCTTTAAAAAATCAATATGATAAAGAAAGAAAAGATTATTGGAAGTAAATAGAAATCAAATATCAAGGTACAGAAAGCAAAGTAAAAATGTAAACCAATATAACAGAATAGAGAGCCCGGAAATAAATCCATGCACTTAGAATTTTGCCAAATATATATGATAAGGAAAGAACTCTACTTAATAAGTGATATTGGAAAAATTGTATATTCATATATGGAATAGACTTTTTCTCATGCCTTACACAAATATAAGAACTAAAACTGTAAATCTACTAGAATAAAAAAAATAGAGAAATAGCTCCATGACATTGGTCTGGGCAATGATTTATGGGATATGATTCCTAAAGCACAATCAACAAAAGAAAAACTAGGCAAACAGGATTACATAAAACTAAAAAATCTTAATAAATTTAAAAAATCAACCAAGTGAAGAGATAATCTATGGCATGGGAGAAAAAAATATATAAATGATAAAGAATTGATATGTAAAATACATAAAGAATTCAAACAATTCAGTATCAAGAATGGAATGTAGACATTCCTTAAAGAATATGTACAAATGGTCAACATCACTAATCATCAAAGAAATATAAATTAAGACCACAATAAGATATCACCTCCCATCTGCTAGAATGGTTATTACCAAAAAGATGAAAGATAATGAGCATTATTGAGGATGTTGGGAAAAAGGAAACTTTGCACACTGTTGGTACGAATGTAAGTTAGTATACCCATTATGGAAAACCATATGGAGAATTCTTAAATATTAAAAATAGAACTCCCATATGATCCAGCAACACTACTCCTGGATATATATCCAAAGGAAATGAAATTGTCATGTCAAAGAGAAATCCACACTTCCGTCTGGATGCAGCATCATTCATAATAACTAAGATATGGGATCAAGCTAAGCATGCATGAGTGGTCAGAGCAAATCCAGTATATGTACAAAATGGAATCTATTTGTCCTTGTAAAAGAAGTAAACTTTTGCAACAACATGCATAATCCTGAGGGTTGCTATGTTAAATTAAGTGAAACAAGCCAAGTGCAGAAAGGTAACTACCACATGATCTTCCTTACACAAGAAATCTAAAAAGTTGATAAAATGATGGTTACCAGAGTCTGGAGGGCAGGGGAAGAGGAGTAGGGAGATGTTACTCAAAGAACACAAAATTTCAGTCAGGGAGAATCAGTTCAAGAGACTTCACATGTTAAATGTGCTAACATTGATGTATTATATTTTTGAAAATTGTCAAGAGAGTAGGTTTGAAATGTTCTCTCTACAAATAAATGATAAATATGTGAAACAATGTATATGCTAATTAGCTTGATTTAGCCATTCTACAATTACACATATTCAAAACATTCTATGTACACCTTAAATATATACAACCTCTATTTGTCAATTTTTAAAACTGTTAATTAAAAACAAAGTAAATGACAAGATTAAGTTAAGACAGAAGGATCTCAAAGAATTATTTTAAAGGAAAAAGAACACATTAATCATTAAGTAGTTTAATAAACTAAAGGAACCTAAAGGAGAATATGCAAAAACTGTTTAAATGAATAGAAAGAGACTTTAACTAGTTAAGTAATGATCACTTCTCTTAGATGTTATCAAGGACTTGTTCTGAGTTCACTGCAAAGGCAGCAGATACAGTTCCTGGCAAAGCATTTCAAGATGGTTGTAACAAAAAGATGAAAAACTTAAGCTGATGAAAGCCTAGGAAGATGAGAAAGAGTAAACTTCCTATGTCAGATGCTCACCCCAAACCTGACACCAACTGGCCCACAAACAGTTTAGTTGCTGATAGGAATGCATGACGTTAAAATGGAGATATCTAAGTCAGCCTTCGCGGCCTTTATAGGGTTTCTTAGGATTTGGTAAAATGAATAAAGCTTGAATATTTCTAATAACTACAAGAAATGAGCCATCAGAGAGGAAAAAGTTGAAAATCTGAAAACACTGATAATTGAAGGAGGAAGTTCCAGACTAGATAGGATAAGATAAAGAGCTCAGGAGCAAGCTGCACAAAAATTCATTAAATGCAAATCCTTTCATAAGCAGTTTTTAATGCAATACTACAGAGCTCACTGAAAAGCTTAAGACTTAACCAATAGGACCAATAACGAATGCAGATTTGGGGGATATAGTTGCTCCTGGCATTACTTCAAAAAAAATGATTTAGGGAAATAAAAGTTCATAATTTGTGCTTAGGCAAGTCCTTCTTCCTCCATGGTATTTGGCCCATGTTTTATAGACCCTAAAGCCTTACCCAACTAGGATCTGGTATATTTTCCTAAATTACAGTGTATATAAATAATCACTTTCCCAGAAATGATGTTTTGCCTGTAGAACAATATAATTCATTTAAAGGTAGCTAATCCTGATCCACTCAGAGTCTAATTAAACCCTCAAGCCCAGTCCCTTCAGAGCGGTGGTCAACAATCGTCACACTTAATGGGTTCAGTCTGCAGGCCACCTATGGGGAGAATAAGTGGACTGGGGACAGCAAGTAGCTCCCTCCCAACACACACACACACACACACACACACACACACACACACGCCCATTCAACCAAAGCAAAGCAGTTCTGCTGTGTTCTCTAACACTCTGTTTACAGAGGAGATTCCAATGAAGTACAAAAACTGTAGGATAAATTATTGTGTTTACCCAAAAGTTACCATCCTGCTCCCCAAAATAATGTATTCTTCTTTGCTACTTGTTTTCTCATCTCAAACTACTGAGCTACATTATTCAGTTCAGTATCCCGCATAAGGAATTGGTTTGGTCATTTGTTTGGTAGGGATGGTGTAACAAAGTACCACAAACTGTGTGACTGAAATAACAAATATATTGCCTCGCACTTCTGGAGAAGTCTCCAAGAGGTCCTGCCCTCACAGCCCTCAGAAGAAACCAACCCTGCCAACACCTTGATCAGTTTAAATGAATAGGAAGAGACTCTTAATAGGTAAAACCTGCTTCTCTTAGTTGCTCTTAGGGACTTGTTCTCAGTATGCTGCAGTGGCAGCAGGTACAGTTCCTGGCAAAGCATTTCATGATGATTGTGATCCACTGATGAATTTAGAGCCCTTGTAACTCAATCACCTTTCAAAAGCCCCAACTCTGAACTCACAAGCCTTCATGACATTTTTCAGAAGTTTGCCTTTTTCCTTTAGCTGTCCTTTAAATGTTACTCGTATTAGACACAGTCCTTAGCTCTGCTCTTACTCTGGACACTCTCCTTAGAAGACCTCACACATTTTCATCATCTCCTCTACTCTCTGTGTGCTCCTTGATCAACTGGGAAGCAGAATGAGAATAATTAGACCTGTAACATTCTGGTTATTAGAAGTCCTTCAGTATTGGGAGGTAACAGAAGCTTAGGTGAGGCCTCATGGAGAGGAATGGGTCCCAGAAGCATGTCCTTGTTATGCTTGGCCTCTCTCTCTCTCCCCCTCTCTCTCTCCTGCCCACCTATCCCACTCTACCCTGCCTGCTTCTCTCCTGGCTTCCAGGAATTGATTAGCTTTCCTCCACCATGTCTTTCCACAGTGACACTTCTGCCTTGCCATGGACCCAAAAGCAACGCAGCCAGCAGACCACACAAACCCAAATGTCTCAAACGGCAGGCCAAAATAAATTGTTCCTACTTTAAATTGTTTTTATTAGGTATTTTGCCATAGTAACAGAGAGCTGACTAATACAAAAGATAAAAGGCCAACAGTCTGAAGGATAGGAGGGAAATCACAAAAGCATAATAACAGTTTCAACTGGTAATTAATCATGTAGAGCAACACTGTATCAAGTATTCATTAGAATTAGCATATTAATGTCACAAGTGGCCTAAGTAAGAACAGTTTTACTTGAGTGATACAGGCTGAAATTCAAGGGCAGTCACTGAAGAAAGAAGTAGCAGAAGATCATGGCAGCAAGTACACAAGATTCAACAAGATGAAATGAGATGGAATACAGTGAGACGTATTTTCAGTCAGGGGCTACTGTGGTTGTTGTTATTTATGTTTTAAGGAACACAGACATTTGAGATTCTTTCAAGGAAAAGAAATATTGAGGATTTCGAAGTAAGAGGTAGCAGTGAGTGGACTAAGTACATAAAGGAGGGAAAAGACTGGAGCTTGGGCAATGTGGAGTTTCGAAGTATCTCAGTTCATTCATGCTGCTATAACCAAATACTATAGACTGGGCAACTTATAAACAACAGAAATGAAATGATGATCTTCTGTGTCTTCACATACTGGAAAAGAGTGACAGAGATATCTTAAGGTCACTTTTACGAGGTCATTAAATCCATTCTTAAAGGCTCTACTCTTATAACCTCATCTCATTCCAATTACCTCTCAAAAATCGCACCTCCTAGCACCACGACATTGTGGGATAGATTTTCAACCATGAATCTGTGGAAGGAAATAAATATTCAATCCATAACAGATATGGAACAGAGAGCAGTACACTTCATTCTCTTTGACTAAAGGAAACAGGATAGAGACGGTTGAACTGGCAGCTAAATTTTTAGGAAGAAGTGGGCATCATTGTAATAGACCCAGTTTCCTTGATGCAGCCAAAAACAAAGCCTGTATGTTGAGAGTGAGAAGTGGGGATCACAGAGAAAAGGAGAAAGAAAAGCCTAAAATGAACTGATGCAAATAAGGCTCCCCTGAGTCAGGAGTCCATAATCACATTATGGCAATAGGCTAGACAGCTGGGTGGTTTTCTAGAACAGAGTTGAGCAACTAGAGACAGGAGAAGAGCAAGCAAATTGTAGCATCCATCCTGGTTCCAGATATGCCACAGTGGAATACAGCAGAAGCATAAGTATAGCATAGATAACGGTGCTGGCAAACGGATAGCTTGGACGATAACTCACATGGCCTCTACTACAATAGAAAGGAACAGAGATTAAGAGGGAACTTATTGCAGGTGTAAAAAGGAAGAGGATTCCCCCCCACCCCCCAGCACCGGGGATCAAACTCACAGCTTCACACCTGCCAGACAGGTGCTTACACCACTGAGCCAAACTCCCGGCCCTAATTTTTTGAGGCAGGGTCGCACTATGTAGCTCAGGCCAGCCTTATGCTCGCATTGTAGCCCAAGCGGACCTCGAACTCACAACGCTCCGCCTACCTCAGCCTCCCGAGTGCTGGGATTAAAGGCGTGCGCCACCACGCCCAGCTCAAAGGAAGAGGATTAAGGGATTAATGTTTCAAATCAAGTCAGCAAGCAGACGTAGTAGAAGTCCAACTGTTAGAGATTAGAAATGAAAGAAGCACATGTATTTACAGAACAAAAAATAAATAGCCATAGTCATTGGCTAAAACATTCTAACAGAATTTTGACCACATACAATGACCACATATTATTGTTTCTGAAATTTTATCAAGCATCTATTATAAATTACTACATTAAATGATTCTACATATTTTATAAAACTGAAATTGAAATCTCCACTCATTGTACTACTTACTTTTTTACGCTGTGCCTGATACTATGTAGGATTCAGGTGGCTTACAAGGATATGAAAACATAACATGATATAAAAAATTTAAAATAAGGAAGAGAGATGAGGTTAATAAACTTCAGTAAATAAGATGAAACTTGGAGTGAGGTTGGTTTATGAAGTTTGATGCTCTTTACATCAAGATCAGTGCAATAAATTTCGCTTAGAATTTAGTGCCAGACAAAAGTTTTCACCTAAGATACTAGCAGATTTTCCTATTACTAACAAGGAGAATTGTTTAACTTGTTCCATTTCTACTTGGATCTTGACACTAGGAAATTTGAAAGTAAATATTTTCCCTAATAGTAATTACTGCCTTAGCCCAGGTTTTTCTATTTAAACCAACATCTTGCTTCATTATTTATACCTTGCTCTTTATCTTTTATTTAATGGAACTATAGTGGTTTTAATCGCATGCCAACTCAAACATCGCTGGAGTGTGTGCAACATAAATTAAAAATAAACATTCCCAAGTCTTGTTCTTAATTACAATCCAAATAGTCGATGTTTTACTTAAAATTCCTAGTTCCATACTTAATTTCAAACACTAAAATTCATTTCTGCAGTCATCACACTCTAAAATCTTTTTAATTACTTTTCTACATATGACAGACTGTTACAGAATAAAATATCCTCCCTGAGTCTGGTGTATCATTACATTTATCATTCTGTACTCAGCAGTGGAATATCATTGGTAACATAGTGTACATTAAGCCTGTAGCAAATTATGCTGCTTATCAGCACTCTCTTCTACTTGCTGCTGTCTGTGTCCTATCATCAAAACCAAAAAATCTTTAATAGCTGGTAATAAAGCAGGTGTGGTTAAGTAAGAAAACTGCTCATTTAAACCATGTCTTAATGTGAATGATGCATCAAATCAACAAAATATGTCTTTACCTGGTTATGCCCTGAGTATTTAATCCACACTTGTCTGACTCAAGAGTAGAAATCCAAAGCTAATGCCACACACCATACCAAAGAATCACCAATCCTCACTGCTGTTAAATGCCCCTGGGCTTTTTAGATCAAAGTAGTTTGCACATTCCATTGCTGAAAGAAAATAAAACAATATCCACTTTATTTTTTCTTTATCTTATTTTACATCCATTTTATTAAATAAGGAATAAGAAGTGTCAAAGCAAGGAAGCAGGCTAGTGGCCCCCATCTGCCAAAGAAGCTTGGCTAAATGATTTTTGTCCATGGGGACCTTTAATGCCTGGAATGAGTTTTCTCATTCAAGTCCCCAGTGATGTCCTTGTCCTAAAGGATAACCCCCTTGAGGTGGTTAATAACTTCACACCTAAAATTGCTGTTCCTGGCAATTCAGTGAAACAATGGGTTAGATATTGCCATCAAGAGAGCAATAAGACCCAGTTCTAAAAACTATTAAGAAAAGATCATGAATGTTTTACTTTCTTTTCTTTTTAATACCTAAGATGCTTCAGTTCCCATATGAAAAATATGAAAGTTTAAATCCATGATCTTCAACAAGCTTAATCTTATGCCATTGGTCATAACTTCCTAACCGGTCACATGCGTATACAACTAACATTTCAATATGCCCTGCATTTTTAATTTTTTAAAAACTAAGTGGTCCTTTTCTATGTTTCCAAGAAGAAGGCACAGTAGAGGATCTTCATATTGTTTTCAGTTCTCAATAAGCCAGCTTTTCTGAAAGAAGCCTCAAAAGGATTTTCCATCATATAAATCCTTTAACTGGATCCATCACTCATTGTGAAAATTAATGAATAGCTGGTAATCATAGGTAATCATAGCTGGAACTGGCCTGCCTTTTTTACAAATGATATGCCAGAAGTCCTTTGGGAATAAGCCCAAATTATTAAAGATCCCTTCTAGAGAAGAGGACTTACATGGACTCCAGGCATATTGTGTCAGATTGCCAGGTATGGTTTTGCTCAGTCATGCAACTCAGCTGAGAGATTTCTGTAAAAGGCTGTGTAGCTCTCCGTAAGGGTGGCAGAAAGTTCTCATGAACTGACATAAAGCAGTTCAAAAAAAACTAGCAAGTATAGGGATAGTAGTGGCTCCAATTGTCCTTTCCCAAAGCCTTTTCTGATACCTTCAACAACAAAACACCCATTCAAAAGACGGTTTTCCAATGCTCTCTTCTCACTTCAGTATTGAGTTTAAAACTCCATTCAATTTGAATACTCTTTGCTCTCAAGCTAATGGCAAGAAAGGAAATCTATTGTATTTGAATAATATGTACTTGTTCCATTATTTAAGAATACTCAATTCTTCAAAAGAAGATAAGCAAAACAAATGCTTTAGGATGGATAGAATTCAATATTGTAACACATAGATAATAAGTAAGCTAATAGTTTGTAAGAAGAGGTAAAATCATTAGTGCATATAATGTAGAGATAACAAGTAGCCTGTGAGACACAGGAATATCATAATGTGTTACAGAGAGATACTAAGTAGCCCATAAGAAGCATTAAAGACATAGTACAAGTGGAATGCATAGTGGAATAAGTTAAGAGTAGTACTCTTTGAAGGTTCATAAAGAACAAGTCTTAAAGTAAAATCATGACACTCTGTGCTGATAATTATGTTATCCTAATATCAGCTATTAACTCAGTTCAATTCTGGCCTGACATGTGCCCTCCAAAAAGAATTTCAGATTAAACCCCAAGCTATTTGGTAACCTTACCAACAAGATAAAGCTATTGGAAGGTATGCTTGTCCCTATATTTCTTTGACAGAGAAAATGTGCCCCTTAGATACCTTCTGTATGACAATTAGGACCCCTTCCTCAAAATCCATTCTTATCTTTTAACTACATCACAGGTTTGGAACGCTTGTGTAGCAAAGAAATAAGACATACGAACGTTGTATAGTCCAGCACTCAGGTTGTAGGATTCCATTCCTTCTTGCGTACTATTCTTGGTACATGAACCTTCCTTAATATTTTCCCTTCATTATCATTATGTTGTAAACTGATTTAGTCAACAATGTGAATAAATAGTCTTAATTTTGCCCACAAATCTTTTGTTTAAGGGTCAAAGGTAGTGTATTTGAAGGCTACCACAGCATCCTTGTAGTTTCCCACAAGACAATGTAAGTGAAGAACAATAGATTAAGCTGAAACATTAGTGTAGCCATTGTTGATTTTCCTATTGTCTGGTTTTGAAGGCCTGTAATGCTTTCATTCTTTTGTTTTTATCAGTTTTATACTATTGTGTTTTGTTTGAATTCATTCTGTGTGAAGATATGGACTACTATTTCGAAGAAAACAAGAGACATTATGGTAGCCACTGCTGATTTCTTGTTGTCTTGTTTTGAAATCCTGTGTTGCTTGCATTGTTTTGTCCTGATCTGCTTTCTTCAGTTGTTTTGTTTTGTTTTATTCTCTTTAAAATAAAATTTTAAAGAAAACAGATTAAGCTGAAAAAATATGTGTCAGTCTTCTCATCACTGAGACACAATTCTTGACACCCACAATTTAAAAGAGGAGAGGTTTAATTTGCTCACAGTTTCAGGGGACCCAGCGCAACGTCAGCTGGCTCCAAGGTAGAAACATCATGTCCAGAGAGCATAATGGAGCAAAGATGAATCCAGAGCAAGGGAACAATGTCAGAAAGGAAGTTAATGACCATATATGTCACCCAAAGTCATGCCTCTATGACTGGCCCAGACACACCCAGAAGTGTTGTTTACTAATCCCCCACATAGCTGCTATGCCAATCAAGTTGACACAGTTAAGCTTATCTGCCAGTTTTGAACAGGAATTTATGAAAGTATAATCATGAGATTATGTTAATGGGAATATAACACACTATAATAATACACTTAGAAGAACATGTCTTGGTACATTGTCTTGTAACAACTGAAGATAAGAGAATCAAAGACATAGTTGGAAAGAAGCAAATACTTAAAGGTAAACATGTAAACTTTTGAGTCACAACTCCTGAGATCAAATTCTGGTCCTACTACTTCCTATCTTTGTAACTTTGGGCAAATTACCTCTTTGTGTGTCAATTTCCTCATCTGCAAAACAAGGATATTAATAGTATCTACCTGAAACACTTAATTTGAGGAGTAAAAGAATTACTAGTATGTAAATCTCCTAAACTGGCCAGATCATAGGAAAAGCTGTCAAATATTTTAGCTATCACAAGAATGAAAGAATATGATAAAAGGTAACAAAGCACTTGGGTATCAGTGGGTTGTAAAAATGTTATTTCTTTTTGCTAATGGTAATTAGATTATCTTCACATGTTAATGGGAGCATGACCAATAAATATGTAAGCAACACTAATAATCAGTATGGTATAACATGACTTTTGTCAGTTTCTCTTCAAGAATAGATAGTTTTTATGAAGGCTTGAGTACATGAAAGAGTTCATTCAAGGAAAATTCACTGGATAGTAAACAAAAAGTAATTCAGGCAGTCTAAGAGCTAGAAAACTTTAGGGTCCCAGAGCCAGTTGTACCACTAAAGGGAATGACCACACCAATAAAAATAAACTAAGTGTGTGCAAATTCGTAACGTGTTACTCATAGCCATTGCTACCAGAAAGAGATCTTGGACTGAAGAAAGGGCAGCACACTCTGGATTCCCGTTATGAAGTGGCCTGGGCTATTAGTAACTGTGGACATCTGTTACTTCATTTGCTTTCAGAAAGATCCTAGCAGCCCTGTGGGAAGAAGGATGACCATGAAGTATCAATATACGTTATAACTGAATAGTAACAATAAGCAGAAGCCTTTTCTGCAGACATGCCTATTTCACATCTCTCAGACTGATATCTCTCAAATAATTCTAACCTTAGTCCACATTTTTAGCTTCTAATTAACTGCACAAAAAGGTCCATAAAATCTACATGCTTGGGTATAACTCAATTCAGCTAAATTAAATACATCTAAATTCAAAGTACTAGTAGATAAGTAACTCTACAAGTACACACTTTTAAAATACCAAAGGGAAGGTATTTTTATAATCTTAAATTGATTAGGAATAGACTTTAAAATAAATTGAAATATTCTTTAGATAGGTATGCAAACACACTCAAACTCTCTGTCACTGGTTATCATATGGTAGCATCTGTGCTA
This sequence comes from Dasyprocta punctata, assembly GCA_004363535.1. Lineage (NCBI taxonomy): Eukaryota > Metazoa > Chordata > Mammalia > Rodentia > Dasyproctidae > Dasyprocta > Dasyprocta punctata. Next base: position 46,203 of record RJWM01013448.1, read on the forward strand.
GGAGGTCTGGGATTTGGAAAATGAAACTCTTGTTACACAGATTTTATTAGTCAATTTTTCTATCCAGCCCAGAGAAAGCCCCATAAATCTCCATTAGCTACATATTGTCTTATATTCATCCCAAACCTTACCAAGATAGCAGATGAGTCTGACCTGCTATGTCACAATATGTACCTTTCTAATCCTTGGGTAATACATGTCCTTTAGATATGTCAGCATCACACACTTTATACGTTCTAACTGATTTCTTAATGTTAGGACCCTAATCTAAAATTGTCATGTGGCAGAGCTAGTTAGGGTTCCATGAAGCTCAATGAAGTAACATGTAAAGTGAAAAGCAAAGGCTTATAACTTTGTTTCTTATAAGGAGACACAGCTGCCTAAACACAGATGATAATACCAACTAAAATACATTTTTCTCCAAAAACAATTTAACAGTCACATATTTTCTTCCATAGTTTGAATACTTAAGAAAAACATGAAGGAAATAAAGTTCAAAATATCACTAAACAAAGAAAATACTATTATGTATGGAAAACAATTGGAGGAATATGCACACGTATATTTATTTTTTAGGTAAGAATCAGAGCACGCAGAATATCTCCCAGCATGCTTTTCAGTTACTAATATACAATGACCACTTTTTCATATCCTTGCAATATCCAAGAATACACCTTGGACAGCTGCAAAATCTGCACAGTTCTCTATTACCTTCCTAGTCCTGCAAGCTGAGCGACTTGAAAAGCTAGAAATGTATTGTCTCACAGTTCTAAAAACAGGAATCAGAAATCAGGGTGTCAGCAGAATTATATTCCCTCTGACATCTGAAAGGGAATCCTCCCTTGTCTCTTCCTTGCTTCTAGGGTTGCCAGGAGTCCTTGGTATTCCTTATCCTATAGTTCATAACTTCAAGCTTCACCTTTGTTTTACATGGCTGTCTTAGCTACTTTCCTGCCACTGAGACACAATGTCAGAAACCCCACAATTTAAAAGAGAAGAAGTTTATTTTGGCTTGCAGTTTTTAGGAGACTCCATATATAGTCAGCTGGCTGCAAGGCAGGAAGGGCAGGGTGAAAGGCTCTGGCAAGGAAAGTTGCTCAGGTCATGGCAACCAGGAAGCAGAGAGCTAGGGGCAGAGCCAGGGAGGCAGATATGCCCTCTAGGTCACGCCCCCAGTGACTCACCCCAACCAAGCCCACCTACTAACAGCACACTCAGCTTAGTATCACCATGTCCGATCACACACATGAAATTCAGTAGACATTTTAGATCTAGACCAACACAATGGAACTCTTCCTGTGTATCTTCCTTCTCTTCTTATATAAACATTAGTTATGTGGGACCAGGGTCTCGTCCTACTCTAGCACGTTCCCATTTTAAACAGAGTACATCTACAACCACCCTATTTCTAAAAAAAGTCACCTTCTAAAATACCTGAGGTTAGTACCTCAACATATTTTCTGAAAGAAGGGATGCAAGTCAATCTCAAATGGTCCCCTGCGGTAGAACAGTTTTTATTTTTTTTTTTCTTTTTCTGATACTTTATTTTATGCTGCAAATAGGCTACTAAACGTAATTTTAATCATAATGTGATATAGCAGGGGTCATCAGTTCCTCGCAACAAACTTATCACCATGTACAGGGTGAAAACTGAGGGGCAGTTGAAATAACTATCCAAGGAGATTCAAATAATAGATGGAAGAGCCACCAGGCTCTCTGGTTCCATAATCATTGAGATTAACCAGACCCTATAGTAGAGAACTTCTCTTAATCCAGGAGTCAGAATAACTGGTCACTAAATAGGCAGAAATTTTATTTCCTCAACCCTTACATAGTACAGACTATGATGGTGAACATTTTAGAGCTTTCGGTGACCCAAACAGCCTGCGGCAGCATGCATGCCATAGGGTCACCACCACTCTATACACCATCCTAAAACCTACTTCTCCACAGTTTGTCCCGAGTCTGTATTGCTCTCCCAAACTCTAATAATAAACATATCTAGCATCCAAATATTACTTCATAATTTACAAAGTACATCAATATCCATTATATTCAATTATATTTAATAAAAGATGTTACAATCATATGCATACTTAGATCATTCTTGAGAAAAATATTACTCTTTTACCAGTTTTTAAAAATAACTCCTATTATTTAAAATCCCTTAACTAGCTTCCATATCCTGCATTAATTCTAATTATTTAATAGTATTTATATTATTTATAAAAAGAGATTACTTTTTATTATATTTTAGAGATGTATAAGGCACTAGAAACTATAGATCTATTTTATATGCTGCAACTGTATTGAAATCTTATTACTATAATAGTTTTTCAGATCATTTTTTAGGGCCTTCTAAATATATAGTCATGCATGTAATTAGTAACAGAAGTTATTCATGTCATCCTTTACACATTTTCCATCCATAGTCCTGAGGGTAAACATCTCTAAAGCTGTTATTAGGATGATTGATAGAAGGAACTTAAAAATTTTTTTTACTATTTTTTTTCACAAATTCTCCTTTTCCAAGTTAGAAGCCTCTCTTCCTTCCTTTAAGAGACTATCTGATCATTTTTCTTTTGATACCTCTATTAGTTTACCTGGGTTGCTAGAATAAAGGACCATAGGTTTGGTAGCTTAAACATCAGAAACTTACTTTCTCACAGTTTTGGAGAGTAGCAACCCCAAATTACCATGTTGGAAAATAGGTTTCATTCTGAGGTCTTCCTCTTTGACTCATCACTAGCCCCCTTCTCCTTTGACCTCACAAGTTTTCCTTCTGTGTGTGTCTGCATTCTAACAGTCTTTTACAAGGGCACCAGGCATTTTGGTTTGGAGTTCACACCAGTGACCTCACTTAGTCTTAATCACCATTCTAAAAGCCCTATCTTCAAATGTGGTCAGATTCTGAAAAACCAGGCATTAAATTTTAACATATGAATTTTGGAGATAGGACACAATTCACCCCATCACAGTTTCCCTATTAAAAACAGATTTACCTAGATCTATTCTATATTCACACAATCTATTACGTATTTTTAATCCAGTCACATTACATTACAGTTTGCAACTAATGGAAATCTTCATTCCAGTACTTGAAGCCTGCCCTTGGTAGCCTGCCTTATTTTTTGGTATTTCTGCAGCATTCTATATGCTGCAGTCATTCATCATCACTGCATAATTTTTATAGATATTATGCTTCCTTTTCTATCTCCTCCAGTGGATATCATCATTCAATCTTATCTCTTTGTGATTCTTGATATTTGTTTTCCACCTCTAGCAGTGTAAATGCCTGGCTCTGTAAATATATTCTTCCCCCTTGGTGTTAAGTTTCCTATTTTTTTTACAATTAGACCTGATTTTCTTTATTATACTTTTTATTTATTGTCTTCAAATGTTATTTCGCCTTTGTGCTTCATTGGGAAATGAATGAGGAAGGAGAACTGCTAGATATTAAACATGTTTGAGGTATTTGCCATGTTATTTTGCCCTTCTCAAAAAGTCTGTCCCAGGCCACCATCTTTGCTGATTAGGAGACAGTTGTGCTCATCACCCCTGCCCCCCTCCCACCATCCCCACCTCTGAGTCAGGACAAACACTTGAATGACAATCCACAGGAGCTCACAAAGGTAAGGTGGACCAGTCAGACTTCTCAGCCAAAGATGTACAATTGGGCTAATGAAAAAAAAAGTCAAGAAGCCAATTAGTGAAAAGAAAATGTCTCGTGTCATTGAAGAAGAACTGGTGTGCCTACACTATCAGTGCCCAGTTCTCTGAAGTTGACCAAATTTTTAAGATTTTTCCTGATACCTGTTGTTCTACTGTCTATTTTCTGTGATCTACCAGAATTCTTAAAATTAAATACCACCTTTAGTATGAGTTAGTCAGATTGCTTTCTGTCATTTTGAAATAGGTAAGTCCCAACTAATGCAAAAATATAACCATCATATGACAAATACCGTAACAGACGTATCACTAGGGTTCCACGACTGTACCAAGAAAAAAGATCCTGACTTAGTCTCAACAGAACAACCTCCAATCTGCCTCCCAAAACAAGAGTAGAATAAGCAGACACACAGAGAGGAGGGAAGGACCTGAGGCCAAAGGTGGGAACAAGATCTAGAGGACCTTCTCATTATCACCTAAACTTGGACCATTAAGCCAAATGATCAAACCAACACATATGTGGGCAATTGAGTCAAAATCATATATTGTATATTTACTATGAACCAGCATGCTAAAATGGGTAAAATAAAATATTTACATGAAAGGAAGTCATGGTCCAGTGTTAATGGCTTTGCTGTTGCACAAACACTGATAAAAAGCCAGTGTGTATTTATTTACCCTTGGTTCATGGTGTTTAGGGAAAAGGCAGTTTTTAATTTATTTTGAGGTTTTACACCTATGTGTATCTTATTGAAAGCAATATCTTACTAATAGATGATACCAACACAGTGCTTTATATATTCCAGATACTTTTCTAAGCACTTTACAAATACTAATTTAGGTAATGCTCAAAACCCTGTATGGTGGACTCTATTATTATGCCCATTTCACAAATGAGCAAGCTGAGGCACAAAATCAATAACTTTCCATGGTCACACAGGTAGTAAGTAGCAGAATTAGTATGTAAACCCATCAATCGGAGACTGTACATTCATAACCAATACTCCATGCTGTTTTTATTAATAAAAAAGGAATGAGATTTAAATTACCTACACTTTCATAACTTCTTTAATTGTATTATGTTCCTTGGCAGAACTTAAACATAGGTATATACATAGGGATACAATAATTGAACAGAATCTACTTTGTATCTTCTTTAATAGTGTCTTAAGTATTTGCTAATTCACTGATTTTCATAATTCTCACTGTAATGGAGATAAAAATCCATCAGTTTATTATGCCATAGTTTAATCATTCCCTCTATTACTGGTTTTTCCATTTCTTTGCCATTATAATAATAGTAGAATGAATATCTTAGTCCATATATCTTTCTTTTTTTCTCTATCTATTTCCATAGGATAAGTTCCCAAATGTGAGATTCCTGGTACAAAAGTTCATGAGCAGTATTTTGATTCTTGATATATAGTCAAACTACTTTCCAAAAACCAATAATGGAAGGTCACAATTTGCAAATTAACCCATTTCACCACAATTTCATGAGACCTGAGTTATTATATCTGTATTTTTAATGTTTATTCATTAGTTGTAAAGTGGTATTTTTTTAATTTATATTTTACTCCTATTGCTTACTGATGAGGTTAATATTTCCCTAGTTGTTTACTTACTTATGGAAGTTCTTAATGAGAAAATTCTCTGTACATAAGTTTTGTCCAATTATATGTTGAGAATGTAATAGTTTTTCTACCAGTTTGAATGCCTTTAAGAAAGTCATTAATCCTTTCTTGCCATGCTTTGCGTATTTTTCCCCAATCTGTAGACACGGTGGGGGAGCTTTCCAAGGTCCTGAAAAGCAAGGTATGCAGACAGTGCTGGACGCACCTGGATTCTGAGTCAGTTTAGGGCTGAGAGATGAAGCTGTGACCTTGAGGAGCCTGGGTTTGGCTCAAGAGCCAAGACAGCATGATATCTGTGAATGCCTCCTTAAGTTTAAGTGAATCAATCTTTGTGTAATTCACCACTGGATGGTGATTTAAGCTCTCAATATAAAAAGGCTGAGGCATTGCAAGACCTGACTTTTCAAATTTGGAGAGAACCACTCTCTCCTCATTTGAGCACCTTGCCAGCAGCAGCCCCAACACCCCCACATTACTAGAAGCTCCCAAGACAGAAGAAAGCTGTTGGAATCCACTTCATCTGCTCCTGCTCTATGTGACCTCTTCATGCCAATAAAAATTCTAGATCCCTGGCTACATAAATCAAGAGCTTATCTAATCTTACAGTGGAGTGTCTCTGTGGCATTCCTGCCAACTCAAAGCCATGAAACTCTGCCCTCTTCCTTCTCATTTTATTCTACTTATGGTTGTCTTTAGTACACATTTCACATTTTTAATATAGATTTCATGCTTCCCTTTGTGCTTTCTTTTATCTCCTCATACATTAGAAAGGTTTGTTCTTTCCCAGGTACATGAGTACATCTAGTTTTACATTATTCTGAAGTTTATTTTTTATATTTATTCAATTCATCTGGGACATAGCTCACTATATAACATGTGATATGAATGTAAAGATGTTGGCTCTGCTGGGCATGGTGGTGCACACCTATAATCCCAGCACTTGGGAGGCTGAGACAGGAGGATTGTCATGGTTTTGAGGCCAGCCTGGGCTATATAGTGAGTTCAGGACAAGCCTACATTAACAGACCCTGTCTCAAAAAAAATTCTGAGTTTCTAAATGTTGTTCGTAAACTAGCTATTGAGCATTCTTTTCCATATCATGCTTTAACAATATCACATGCATAATTAATAGACATAATTGTATATATTTTGAGGATTCCTATCCTATTTATGCATACTTTTTTCTATGTATCCAGAGATGAAATTTTCTTCTTTATAATACTCCTGGTATCCTGTGATTTTTTTTTCAAAATGCTTTAGAATGATTTCATCAAGAAAGATCTGGTAGAATATTTTGTTCTTAAACTTATAAATAGCTTGATTAAAATGTACGGTCTTTACAGTATGCATCTTCCTTTCAGAAAACATTTGTCCATTCATGCTTTAATTATATCTCCATTGAAATGGTGCTGCTTTTTCTATGTGGGTCACAGCCATATCTAATGAAATTTATTCCTATTTCATATCTTTATCACTATAGTGAATAAGTTTTTTATTATATACTCTAGTTATTTATTACCAATATACCACAATTTCTGTTTTATAGAGTTGATGTGAGTAATAGCCTTTTGAAGAATGTTTCTGTATCTTTGGCAAAACTATTGTGAAAACATTGTTCATGATGTTCCCTTCAAGTAATAAATTCCTTTCAGAAGTCCGGAAAAAGAGGGTTATTTTTCCCTGAAACAAACTTAATGACAAAGTCTCTCTAGCCTTTTTCCCCTTGGTAGCCAAGGTATTAAAAGTTTAAGTTAGTATTTAACTGCAAAAAATGAACTAAAGTTAGATGAATAGCATACATATTTCTCTGTTCTTTAGTCGGTTTGAGTTTTATTCATATTATTAACTGTTCTCCTTTAATTCTGCAATCCACTTTAAATTGTCTTTGCAAGTATTGGAGCTAGCCTAGGAAGGTTGGGTACCTTAATATGCATATTCACAAGTAATTAAGCTATATGACAATTGAATAGTATTGTTCATCTGTTCTTAATTATATATATGTTAAAAATGGAGTAATAGGCCTATTTCCTCTAGCACACTCTGTAAATCTGTCCTGCTTCAAGAAAGCAGTAAAGAAACTAATAGTGATCCTTCATGGTCACCTTGAAACTTATCTAACATGTAAGAGAAATATAATCATTTTTCATAAACTTAACATTTTTAATAATAAGTCACCTACAGTAAAACTTTATATTGGTCAAAGAGCACCAACCAACATGTCATCAAGATATATACAGGAGGAGGAGAACGAGAACCGGTCCAACCGGACCGCAACGCGCCGGCGCCACGCGGCGCCAGCTTGCATCAAGGGAGATCTGATCCGCCTTCCGGGGATGGGGGCTCCGCCACCCCGGAGGAGAACCAGAACCGGTCCAACCGGACCGCAACTTGCTGGGACCGTGAGGCACCGGCACGAGGGCTCAGAATCAAGGACATATCCCCCCCCTCCCCCGTAAGCAAGTTGCTGGCTCTGAGGTCTGGCTAAATTGATGGCAACTAAGGTACATAAAGCAACTAGACACTAGTGTTTTTTCATAGATTTTGCAGGCCTCTGAACGGCACCCTGAATGTCTCTTTGTATGATAACAGTAGGCAATGTTGCAGACACGGGGGATTCTCTTCTGTCTGATCTTCGAGGCCCAATGTGGTTC
>RJWM01013449.1:0-53341 GCA_004363535.1 Dasyprocta punctata
ATTTCCAGCCCATGGTTATCTTCCAGAGTCCACAATTTTGTGGCACTGTCAAATTCAAGGCTTGACTCTGTTCTTGCTGGTAGACAAGGGAGGTGATGAGATCCCAGATCTGTATTGGACAGTCTCAGCAGGCTAGAAGGAGGATTAGGGCAGTGTGCTGGCTTGGGACTTTCAAATACACAGAAATTCAGGCTGAGACTGGCCTCTGGTCTTGGAAATTAGGCCTGAGTTAGTTAGCTTATAACATTCTGGATGTCTCTTGCCAACCTGACCACAGCTACCTGACCATGGACATCTCCCATGGATGTCCCTCATCCAGTCACTGTGGCAGTTTAATACTGGAAGCTCTAAGATGAAGCCAACCATAGCTTCTGAGTCACAGGTTCAGCTGTCTCCTCCCTAAAATGGCATCTGATCAGGAACCCTCTCCAGGAACAAACACTTGGACTGTAGTAACTCACCAGCTGTTGTAATGCACAGCATTCTCCACTCCATTCCACTGTTGAGTTTCTCTCTGAAGGCCTCTGGAGGAGTTGCTTTCACTGTGTCTCTGTAGATTTGATCTTTCTCTTGCTACAAGCCAGGAGCTGGGGAGACAGTGAAGAGTGCCCCTTCCTTTTTCTATGTTGTGGTCTCAGTCTTCAATTTCTTTGTGGGCTCCAAATTTCCCTTCAAATCCTTCCTGGGCCCCAGGGATCTGCCACCCTCCTTCTTCCTCATGTTGTTATTTTCCAGTGTCTGAATTCCAAATCTTGAGAAGACTGATTTATTGCTGCTTAACACTCCATAATATTACTGGAAGTCCCTAGGGACTTTGGTTTTGAGGCTTTTGTCATGGATTCCTGCGGCTTGGGGACTGACACTGATTCCCTTATATATATTCCAGTATTCATGGGACAGGTTCCTGACTGTGGAGGTACCTGTTGATTCAGGAAGTTCAGTGGATGAACAAATCTCAAGACTAACACGGGGAGATTTCTGCAGCCCCAGTGAGGGCACTGGGCACTGGGTGGCATCTCATAGGCATCAAGAACAGGCATGCCCTTAACCTTTGCTGCTTAACCAGCAGAGAAGACTTTGCTGCATTTAGTATGGAGGCAGTATAATTGGTGTTGAATAGATGCTGCCACAGATCAGGTGTACAAGACATTTACATGGGCATGGAACACACTGTGTAAGGCAAGACTGCCCAGATACTGGTCCTAAATGTAAACTAGAGACCCTGGCAGGTCTAGGATTGGACAAGGCAGTGAGAGCTGGGTGTAGTCTCAAGTGAGCCCAGATTGACAAGTACAGACTCCAGCTAGACTGGTGTTAGCTCTGCATGCCAGATGAATGTCCCAGTTGACATGGGATAAACCACAAGCTCCCTGTAGTGACTCATGTGTGCCTGCGGTTCAAAATTGAAGACTCCTGAAGCCGAGGATATAACTTAGCAGCACAGTACCTACCTGACAAATACAGGGTCCTGAGTTCAATTCCCAATACCAAAAAAAAAGAAAAAAGAAAAAAATTGAAGACTCCCAACACAGGCAGTAATCACTTGTTTTTCCACTTAGAGTCTAAGAATGAATGGGCAGATGGGGAGGGAGTAGCCCTGATTACTCACTCCTGGTTGTGCTGATGAAAATACAGTCTTCTCTGTATTTCAAGAGGGAACAATGAGATGAAGGACCTATATACCTCAAATCTATCCTGTGTGGTTAGACTCTGTCACACTGTTTGGATCCTGCAAGTTATTTGTGAACTTCTCAAAATGGCTATTCCCGTGATGGGTGTGGGATGGGTGCAGGCAGAGGTCCTTCAGGACAGCCCTATTGGGCTGCTTCTCCTCTTTTAAACTCCTATACATATGTTTTGTTTGATTTACAAGTCTCTTCTTTCAAACTGATTTTTTGTGTCAGGGTATATGTTCTTCCCCTTCTTCCAAATACTTGTTTTTAATTGATCTTCTCTGAGTCTCTCAGATATGGCTCCTCTATTTAACCAAGTTGATCTTTGATCAAAATTTTTTTAAATCATCAAAATTTTATTTAAATTGTGTTTCAACACTTCCCAGAATCAACAACTGGGATCTCATCTTACTAAAAAGTTTTTACATGTCAAAGGAAATCTTCAACAGAGTAAAAAGAAAACCCACGAATCAGGAAAATATCTTAGCCAATTGTCGATCAGACAAAGGACTTCTATCTAAAACATATAAAGAATTAAAAGAAATCAGGCCCCTAAAATTCAAGGACCCAATCCAAAAATGGGAATCTGAGATGAATACACACTTCTCAGAGAAAGAAATACAAATGGCAAATAAATATATGAAAAAATGTTCAACATCAATGGTCATTCAGGAAATGCAAATTAAAACAATGCTAAGATTCCATCTCACTCCAGAAAGAATGGCCAAGATTAAAAAATCAACCAACAACAAATACTATAGGGACTGTGGGGAAAAAGGAACTCTTCTCCACTGTTGGTGGGAGTGTAGACTGGTACAACCACTGTGGAGAATCCTCAAGAAGCTAGGATTAAAGATCTCATTCAACCCAGTTATCCCACTTCTGGGCATTTTCCCAGAAGAACTGAAAACATCATACCACAGTGATATTTGTGCACCCGTGTTTATAGCAACCCAATTTGTAATAGCCAGATCTTGGAAACAACCCAAGTGCCCATCAATCAAGGAATGAATAAAAAAGATGTGGGATTTTTATACAATGGAGTACTACTCAGCTGTTAAGAAAGATTGCATCAAGATTTTTATAAGTAAATGGACACGACTTGAGACCATACTCATAAGTGAGATAAATCAAACCCACATGTGTAAATACCATATTGTCTCCCTAGTGTAAAAAAATAAAAAAGTATATATGATCCAAAATCTATAATAAATACTACGTAAGGGTAAAAAACTGCTTGAAGAGCAAAAGTAATTGGGAAGGGAAAAGAGGGAAAGAGGGAAGGGAAAGGAAAAGATATAAATCTGTATATATGTATATGTAAGATAACTAAAACGAACATATTGCTGAATGTATTAGATATTGAGAAAGAACAGTTAATACTCATACGATTAGATCAATTTTACATGTCTATATCTGTTAATGTAAATAACCATTTGGAAGATAACAATACGCAATATTGCAACCACTGCCAAGTTTCTATCATCCTGTTTTGTAAACCTGTAATGTTACTGTTATGCATTCACTCTAGTCATTTGTTTGTCTCTTTTGCTTTTTGTCTTTCTTATGTCTTTTTTTCTCTTAAATAAAAAAAAATATATGAAAATAAATTATGTTTCAAAAGCCATAATCAATAACATGAACAAACAACTCACAAGTTAGGAGAAAAATTATTCAAGTCCCATATCTGATAATGGACTATACCTAGAATAAACATATATATATATATATATATATATATATATACACACACATATTTTTTAATGCTTATAATTTGGGGGGGACAGAGAAGAAAAAACGTAAAAAGAATTAAGATGTATCACATACAAGTACCAAATCCTCATGTTGAATGTATTCATTATATACTGCAAACATGCACAAAAAAATTCAAAATAAATTTAAAACATAATCTAAATTTTCTCAAAACGCACAACTCAGTAATAGAGTGACAAATATTTTAAATGGGCAAAAGATCTAAATAAACATTTTTTCAAAGAAGACATACAAATGATCCAAGAACGTAGGAAAAGATGCTCAATATCATTACCCAGCAGGGAACTACAAAACAAAAATGATGTAGCATTTCACACACACTGAGATGGCTAGAATCAAAAAGAAATAATAAAAGTGTTTAAAAGGCAGTGGAACAATAGAAAAACTCACAACCCACTGGTTCAAAAGTAAAATGATACAACCATTTGGAAAGTTTGCTAGTATCTCAAAAAGGTAAACATAATGCACACCTGTAATCCAAGATACTTGAGAGGGTGAGGCAGGAGAATAAGAAGTTCAAGGCCAGCCTGGAAAAGACTGGAGATATAGCTTAGCAACACAGCACCCCAGGACTGATACCCAGTATGATACACACACAAAAAAAATTAAACATAGTGTTGTCATATAACCCAGCATATATTTCTACTCTTTGATATATGCCCAAAAGAAACGAAAACACGTAGCTATTCAAAAGCTTCTATTCACAAGTTCACAGTAATGTTATTCATAAAAGCCAAAAAGTAGAAACCCAAATGTTCAATAAGATGATCAATAAGCAAAATGTGATATATCCATATAATTGAATGTAATTTAGTTCAACTAGGATGAATTTTGAAAACATTATTCTAAGTTAAAGAAGTCAATCACAAAGGACCACATATTACATGAGTCCAGTCATATGAAATATCCACAGACAAAAGGTAGATGAGGGCCAGGGATATAGCTCAGTGGCATAGCAACTGCCTGGCAAGCATGAAGTCCTGAGTCCAATTCCCAGTACAAAAAAAAAAAAAAAAGATAGATTATTGTCTGCCTAGTGTTGAGGCAGTAGTGAAATTATGAGAAAATGGCTGTGGGGTACAAGGTTTTATTTTGAGGTAATGAAAATATTTCAAAATTATGGCAAATATTCTGTGAATATGCTAAAAGTCATTCAACTGTGAACTTCAAATTGTATATGAATTGTAGAGAATGTGAACAATTCCTCAATAAGGCTGTTTTTTAAAAAGATTAAATGAGTCACTGCTTGTCAAGATTTTAGTATAGTGCCAAGCACTTTGGAAATGATCAGCACAGGCTGATGATTACTGATATTCATGAAGAAACATATTTAATCTAAAAGAATCTATGTATGTAATTGATAAAAATTATCTGGGCCCTTAATCTCAAAATTACAAAGTTATTCTTACTCGGTATAGTGGTACATGCCCATAATCCCAGTACTTGGGAGACTAAGGTAGAATGAGGGCCAAGAGTTTGAGGCTAGCCTGGGCTACATAGTGAATTCAAGAGTAGCTTAAACTATATAGCAAGACTCTATCCCAAAAAAAAAAATTATAAAGCCATTCTAAAAAGTAGAAGAAACTTAAAAATCTCAGCAATAACCTAATGACCTAAAGTCTTATTAACATAATAATTAGAAATAATAATAGCAGCAAATTTGCCTGGTAACACTATGAACTCTGCCTCAACTATTTCAAAATCAGTTGACTGCTTTTTCCTCAGTAATTTGTTCACATTTCTATATATCATCATCTATGCTATGGTAGTTTTTCCCACTAAAGATTAAGTTATATCAAGGCAAGTACTATGTCTCATTCATTTTCTTAAGATTTCTCATTCCATCTGAACTCTTAACAGTGCCCTTTAAAAAAAGAGGAAAGAGTATTTTTGACAATCAACCAATTTAGCTATTACAACTACATTGCTACCAGTACATATTTCTACATGAGAATACCTTGACAAATGAAATCTTACTAGTTTCACTATAGTTTTAACATTTCAGTGATTTCCAAGAACAGGGAAATAACTTCTAACAGATGATTTAGTCATAGAAGAGCCTAGAATAGCCCTAGAAAAACACTGGAAGTTTATTTAACCAGTCTGCCATCATCACTAAAGCAAAATAGGTAAGTTTCTCTCAGCTCCCCATTTTGCTGCTGCCTTTCAGTGAAGACTCTTCACTGTGTCTACCACAAACACTAATACTAGTACCCAGTAACAAAGCTTTGCTACTGTAATGTAAGTGTGGTCCCCACACCGCCAACACAGATACCACCTCAACTTTGTCAGAAATTCAGCATTACAAGCCAGGCCTGGTGATGCACCCCTGTAATCCCAGCATTGAGGAGACTGAGCCAGGAAGATCACGGCAGGTTCAAGGCCAGTCTGCACTACGTAGTAAATTTAAAACCAGTCTAAACTACATAAAGGACTCTCTCTGAAAATAATAAAAAAAGAAAGAAAAAAGAAATTCAGCACCCCATTTTTAGCTGGATCACCAGATGATACATATATACATTACAAGTTTAGACATCACTGTAATAGTTGGTTATTCATGAGCTCTAAATTTAAATGCCACTACAAACCAGCCAGGATAACTCAGACAAATTACTTCACCCAGAGATTCTTAACTTGGTGTGAACTGTAGAACCATCTGGGGAGGTTTTTAAAAATTGTAATAATGACATTCTATCCTAGAGATCGATTTAATTGACCCAATATTTTTTAAAGTCTCCCTAACTACTGCTAATGAGCATAGGAACCACTGATTAATCTCTTTAAGCTTCTATCAAATGGAACAATTGATAGTAACTGCTTCATGGGGTTGTGAGAACCAAACCTGATCACCTTTGAAAAGTTCTTGGTCCATTTATTGGGCCATTTAAGTGCTCAATAAACAGTAATTATTATTATAAGACCTGGAAACCAAATAATAAATAATCCTACAGCAGTGTTAAAAAGTGAACAAGATGATATACTAGGCTAGCCCATATTGCAAGTAGGTGCCTGCCACAATCAAAGAACACAGTATTCCCAAGAATGAGTTTTTCCTAGGTAGCAAACTGTTAACTGCAACTTGAAGGAAATTCAGGATGTCAGATAAGTGGCAAAACACCTCTCAAGGTGTCAGAAAGGCCAACACCTTCTTATAGAATTTATTGATGGAAAGTAGAGGAAGACCATTTCAGCAGTTCTATGACACAGGAAATCCCCCTTACCACACCTCTGATTTATACTGATTCTTGATACATGCCACAATATGTCCTCAACTCTCTTTTCTCCTCCCCCAAGTTTTCAATCTTTCTATTACTCATTTAGGTGATGAAAAGTTAAAACCTGTAGTAATAACGTTTACGAGAAATTTCATTCTGAAAGTTTGCTAAATTTCAGCCTTATTGCCATGAGGAAAAGAGAAGAAACAAAAGACCTCAGTCATACACTAACACAAAAACCCTTAGTGAAGACATTTAATAAGTGTAAGTTTTCTGCTGCAAGTTGTTGAAAATCCTGACCTTTGGACTGAGGTACCATTCATTTGCCTTTACAAATGTTCTATGAAACAATAGCGTTTATTTTTCTAGTGGTTTTAAGTTACATGTTTAGTTTCACCTGTGGATTGTAACTTGGCTAAAGTTTGTCCTATCGTTCCTTTTGAATCTGTAGCTGACTGGATTTGCTTTGAGTGTACTCCTCCTAGGGGATTCATAATGACCATGCAAATAAGTCTGCAATCTAGTTTTCCATGGAAATAAACACCCAGCCAAGAACAGCATTTTCATCTGACCACTGAGAGACAGGTAAAGACTACATGCATTTTTTCAAATGCTCATGTTTTAGTAACTTTGTCACCAGAAAGCTCAAGCTCTATTTCCAGCTCCTCCGATTACTCACTATGGGCTTCCACTGAAGTAAATGAAACAAACACTTCCTCCCTTTCACCGGGTGCATTGTGATAGTTAATCAATGTATGCATTTAGTTTTTTTTTTTTTTAATTCTTTATTTGAAGTCTCAGCAGTGATATTGGCACCCCACGGAGCACTTTCAAAGTACCCTGTATCCCATACTCTGGACTGTTTCTAACCCCAGGTTAGGCTTAGGTCCATTATAAAGAGCGTCAGTCTCCGAGAATGGAATTCGGCAGCCTGCTTAGGAGTTTGCCAACAAAGAATAGCTCAAAAACATAAAAGAATCCAGGAATAAACTGAATCCCAACACAGCACATGCACAAGCAGATATGACCTCTCACAGAAACTACAGATCCCTTCTACTTCCCA
The DNA here is from genome assembly GCA_004363535.1 of Dasyprocta punctata. Classification (NCBI taxonomy): domain Eukaryota; kingdom Metazoa; phylum Chordata; class Mammalia; order Rodentia; family Dasyproctidae; genus Dasyprocta; species Dasyprocta punctata. The sequence goes on from RJWM01013449.1 coordinate 7,725, forward strand.
CATAAACTATTTCAGATTAATCCAACCAGTATAAAACACAGCTACCTATCCCAGTTCACTTCAGTGAAGTGGAGGCATTATTTTCACTGTGATACTTCACATAGAAGTATCAGGCTTGAAGGTGGAAATATTGAGTTCCAATTCTAGCACTATCACTTACTTAAAAACCATGCTACTTTGAGCAAAGTATAAAATGGAGATGTCTATACAAAAAAATTGCCATAGATATCTACTATGAGGACCAGAGGAATATTTATAATCTTTTTTAAAAATTACAAATGGAAAGCAAAATTATTGTTCTCCTGCAGAAGACTGATTAGGAAACTATGTGAAAATGGGTACTTTTTGATTAGAAAGTGATGCAAAAATAGCTACAGATTCTTGAATATGCTAACCATTATGCCAACTCTTTATAGATCTCTCTTCATGAACTGCCTAGTATTCAGATTCATAAAGCAACTTTAATGAAATAAGTAGCATTCAAAAGAATTAAGAAATTTTCACCAGAGTTTCTTTCAAATCACATAGTATTATTATTACAAACAAAAGTCAAAACATTTTTAGTGTCACTTTCTATCTGTATCCAAGATTTTACAAAGCATTTGGCCTGTTAAAAGAAACTATACTTTGATATACAGGGTTACTTTTGCTGTATACATTCTCTTTGCACAAAGAATGTATTATAGCTAAAAGGATTAAGATGAAGAGTGTGTAAAAAGATATTAGGAAGATAAAATAATTTAGATCAAGTTAGAATATGGAAAGAGAAATATACTTTAACACAGCTTTTTTAGACATTATAGACAGGGTTGCACATGGTGGTACACACCTATGATTTCTGCTCACTGGGAGGCTAAGGTGGTAGACCACAAGTTTGAGCAATTTAGCAATTTAGGGAGACCCTGTCTCAAAATAAAAAAAGGGCTGGGGAGGCAGCTCAGTGCAAATACTCTGAGTTTAATTCCCAGTACCACAAAAAAAAAAAAAAAAAAAAAAAAAAAAAAAAAAAAAAAAAAAAAAAAAAAAAAAAAAAAAAAAAAAAAAAAAAAAAAAAAAAAAAAAAAAAAAAAAAAAAAAAAAAAAAAAAAAAAAAAAAAAGAAGGAAAGGAAAGGAACTACAGAGAGAAAAACAGACCAAAATTACCAAATATAAGTTTTCTAGATAGCTATAAAAAAACATGATGCCCCTTTTATGTTTAAATTTTATACACTTTTGTAGAATAACAAAAGGTCTAAAATGATACATGCCAAACCACTAAAAGTAGATATATATATATATATAGGAAATAGGATTAGAATATAAAGGTTTACACTTTTAATCTGATATATGTATTATTGAATTGTATTGATGATGATGCATTGCACTGGCAGTGAATATTATACACATGAAGTATAAATCATTAAAAGTGTGAATAAAAAAAGTTAAGCACCAGCCAGAAAATTCTGTGAATTTAAAAAGAAAAATAAAAACAATGAATGCAACAGAGGTTACATCTTTTACCATGTTAAACTACATGCTAAGTGGAAAATAACCAGTCAGTAATTATTTACTGAAGAGCTACTATGCAATGAACATTACACAGAAACTCCTCAAACAGATATAATTACCATGCTCACAATGACCTAAAATGGCTTGTAATACAAATATAGAACCAAGTCTACATGAGCGCACACAAAAAATCCAAAAGCAAAAATCAGAATATAAAAATAGTAGTTATTTTTAGACAATAAATACCTTAGAAACTTAAGCTCAGTAGGTGTTTCATGAATTAATTAGTTAACTAAAATTACTTTGAGTTGAAATAGTGAAGAATCAAGAAAGACAAATTTAAGGAAGACTGAAAAGCAGGTGAAACAGAAACAGGTAGAAATTGGCAGAGGGATGATGAAGAGGGGATTCAGAGGGTTAGAGATGAGAGAATGGCATAGAGGGTAGGAGCACTATAAGAGGAAGCTATACCATCTGCTTATGAGTAGATACAAGTTTCTATAAGGACAAAGAGGTGAGAAGCTGCCTGAGAAGTTACAGCTTGACTACAGAGGGCATTGGAAAGTTGGAGGAGAGTCAAGGAGCGTTTGAACTAGCAGACAAGTCCCTGAAGATTTCTAGCTAGGCAACAAGGGAAGGAAAGTACAGTTGCAGAAAGAGCAACCAAACAAGATAAAAGCTAAAGACAGGGAAACCAGATGAGAGGTTATAGAATAGGTGTGAATGGATGGATACCCAAAACCACACAAGAAACAGTCACAGGGGAAACAGCAATATTTATCATTCAGCCCTATTCTAAAAAAAAAAAAAAAAAAAAAAAAAAAAAAAAAAAAAAAAAAAAAAAAAAAAAAAAAAAAAATTTCAAATCAGATTCAATGCAAAAACATTTCCTCTAGAGGAAAGGCCTTTGAAGGGGTTTTGAGAGGAATGAGGAACAGTATGCTATTATGCTATAATAGGAGTGCTGAAAATTGCAAACTTCAGAGTGAAGCTGTCCTGAATTCAACCACAATGGCCAATTACTAGCATAGTTACTTAACTCCTGAGATTTGGGGTAGAATATATAACCTCTTTGTTCCTTGATTTCTTCATTTTAAGTGATTATGAAACTGTTCTCTACTTGAATTTAACAAAATCTTGGTTCAAAGAGAAAGAAGGCAGCAGGAAGGCAAGGGTTCTCTTATATCTCATCCTCATCAGGTCCTTTTTCTCTTCAAAAGGCTTTAATAGGCTTAGAACTTCGAGGAAGAATAAGGCAGAGTATGGTTCCAATGCATAAACACAAAACAACATAATTCTAATATTACCCAGCAATTTTTTGAATTTTTCTATGATTTTAAAAATTTCTTATTTCTCTGCTTTTTTTCCTTTCATTTTTTCTTGCCTCAATTACATATTCATTGATTTCTCTTATTGCATTAAATGCATGTGCTTCCAAATTATACTTTCTTCCAAAAGAATCTTCAAATTCTATCTCATATTGGTAGTTGTTACCCTATTCCTTTGGTATATCCTAAAATATAACAACTATTTTTTCATTATCCTTTTGTCTTCCTGTACTTATTCTTTCGTTGTTTTGTCTAACAACTATTTTACATCCTAACATGTAAGACCTTTGAATATACACATACAAAAGCCTACTGTACATATTTTTTTAATGCTCCATGGTTTGTAGAGGTTTCAGTCTGTAGCCGGCTGAAATTAAGGATGGTATCAAACTCTATACATACCATGTTTTTCCCATATATGCATTTCTATGAAAAGGTTCTATTTATAAATTAAATACACTGACACTGAAACAATAATAAAATAGAACAATTGTAGCAATATTGTAATAGATGTTACATGAATGTGATCTCAAAATATGCCACCATACCATACCTCATCTTTTTTAAATATGCAGCTTTTATCTACCACTCTTTATTACCTGCCATACAAAAACCAAGATACATGTATTTACCTTTGTAAATAACATACATATCCTGTGCAACTTCAGGTAACTGTTTCAAGCCATGAAAATGGATTCTTAGTTAATTTTGTTATTGCTGAGATAAAATACTAGACACCCAGAAGTTAAAGGAAGAAAGGTTTATTTTGGCTCACAGTTCATTGATGTTTCAGTCCAGAGTCAGCTGATTCCAAGGTAAGGCAGCATGGGAGAAAGGTATCACAGAGAAGAAACAATCTATGGCAGATCAAAGAGAAAGCAACAAGCAACCAGCAGCAAGCAGCAAGTGTCCCTTTCTCTTTTATCCCATCCAGGCTCCAAGCCTTTTGTATAGTGCCACCCACACCCAGGATGGAGCTTCCCATCATCCATATCCAGAACTATGATAAACCAATTAGTGCACTAATCCAGTACTACACAGCCTTAATCCCAGTATCATATACTATAGATTCAACCACCTCCAAAAAGCCCCACCTATGAGCACACAAGCCTTGGGGGGATACCTAAATACAAATCACAACAGATGGTTAAATCCATTCGGATTTTCATATGTGTATCAATGTCAGTACATTTTGTGTATAAACTTGTAAAGACAAAAATGATCTACTTAAGTCAATCAAACAAATTCTGGGGCACTCTGACTAAATTAGGTTGCACAAGAAGAGAACAATTTCAGAAAAATTCAGAAAAAGAGGAAGAAATTAATGGGAGATTGCTTTGAGTTGGAAGAACTAAGTAAAGATTGGTTTGAGTAAATGGAGGTATAATACTACTGGAGACTACTATCTTGATTATGAAAGAACACAATGAGACTGCAGAAAGAGCTATTAGAAACACAGAGCCACAGCCACTCTCTGACAACCCCAGGCTCATGGATTCCATACACTGGCCACATCCATCTGCTAACTCCAAGACCACTCTGTTTTGTTTCCTCTTGGCATGGGGCAGCACAGGTGCTGATCAACTGATTGACCTGATCCTTGATGAGGGCAACACTTTGAAAAAGCAGATAAGCCCAGAGGGTCAGCAGCACCAGGTAGAAACAATGGACCGGACCCAGTCCATAGCACTAGCCCCAAGAAAATCCCACAGCTATTGCAAACTACAAAAAGCATGAGGTTTTACTCCAAAAGTGACTTCTTCATGGCAAGAGTTGGAAAAGAAATTCAGTGCAGCATCCAACATATTGGAGAGGGTTTAATCAGGAGCCATTTGGGGAAGGGATTAATTAAGACTAACCCACAGCAATGGAATATTACTCAGTTATAAAAAAGGATGATCTTGAGGCTTTTATAGGTAAAAGGAGGCAACTTGAGACTATACTCATAAGTGAAATAAATCAGACTCACATTTGTAAATATTGTATTGTTTCCATAGTGTAAAAAAAAATAACAGTTAAATTTTTAAAAACTGAAGTAGGGGTAGGATCCAGGATATACAACAGATAGTGTAATAATGAAAGGAAAAGAAAGTGCTCAAAATTAAAGAACAGCTGAGATAGGGGAAAGGAGAAATGGAAGAAAAGAAAAGATTATATGTTTGTAGATATACACATTTATGCACGTATAAGTATGCAAGACAGATAACTATACTACTAATTCTGTTAGTTTATCAGAAGGAATAGTTGGTGTTGTCATTATTTGATTGTCTGATCATTTTTTATGCCTAGATCTCATAACTTGAGCAACTACTTCTAAGATAACAATATGAAATATATTGACTAGCATTGATTTCTTACTTTTTTTTAAATTCTGTATTACTTCTACCTTTTTTTTCTGTTTTGCTTTTTTAAAATAAAAAAGAATAATAAAAAAAAAGACTAACCCACAGAACAAATTCACTTCAAAGTCTCCATTATTACTCTACCACAGAGATTGGGTGAAAGGCAGTCATAATAGACAGCTATAGAGTGGGTGCAGGCTAGACATAAAACTATTTGAGAAGCTTAAAGTCAAGATGAGAAGGACACAGTTCCCACTTCTGGTGAGAACCATGTCCTATGAGTGTGACTTTTAAGACAACTGGATCTGAAAGTACTGAAATTAAGTCCAGTGGTCTGCTTGCATCCTCACCCCAAAGACAACATCCAGTAGAAACCAGTGCTTTGATTGCTTTCCCCATCTACCAATATGATCAAGGACATGCCTTGGCTTGAACAGTTGCCATAGTCTGGGGTGTATGAACTGAAGCGCTTTAAGAGTAGGGTGGGGGATACCTCACAAATCCATAGTCCATAAGGTTAGGCAAAGAAAACATTGACCTCCTCGATGCCAAGACTGCAGATCATGCAAGAAAATATTTCTTCAAGAACACAGAGGAGTTTTTGACTCATTTTTTCCCCTTAGTTTCTTTTCTTTCTTTCTTTTAGTTTTTTCCTTATTAATTATTTTTCCTTCATTTTGTTTTTTCTTTTTCCTTCCTTTTGTGTTTTTTTCAGTCACTTCTAATTCTATTAATTTCTTTTTACACTTCAATAGGACACTTTATCTTGCTTTTATCTCCTCCTTCTCATCTTCCATTGATTAATTTTTCTAATTTTATTTTTATCATCCTCCTGTTCCCCACCCCCTCTATCTTTTGCTAGCATAACCATCAAGTATTATTAACCTTTAAGTAGTCAGTTAACTCTATGCTATTACTATTGAATACATTTCTATTGTTAGTGGAGGTATAGTTATTGCATTTAGTAAGTACTGTATGTTATAATTTGGATTGTCTCAGTGTTTACATTATAACTATAGATCCCTTTGCTATGATTAAGATTGGTACATAATTGGTTCTCGGGGTATGTCAATATACAGTTTGTCTTTGATGCTATTATTGTTGCTGATTTTATTGCTATTGCCATGGTGGTATAGTTTTTGCTATTAATTGGTTTTCTCTGTATGTCAATATCTGAATTACCTTTATGGTATTAACAATTCTGCGGTCCATTCCCAGAGAATTGCGTACTGGGTCAAGTACACTGCAATATCCCTCCCAAATTAATGGAGGTGGTTGTATCTCGGTGTTATAGTTTGTGTCTATATGTCCTCCCAAAGCCTTATGCAATCATAGGGATTTTTTTTCAATGGTGGCTGAATCTAGAGCATGTGACTGATTTGTAGTGCAATGCTGGAATTAAGGGTGCTTCAATTAAGGATGGGTGATTGCTGGATCAGTCCACTAACTGGATTGGCACTCTCCTAATCCCAGTAGACTGCATACAATATAAGGGACAGAAAGAGACTTGTCTCACTCTCTCATTGCTTTTGCTGTCTTCTGTTGCCATGAACTGTTGCTTCTCTGCCATTTGCCAACCAGCCTTGAAACCAACCAATTGTGGACTGAAAGCTCTACAAACTATGAGCTAAATAAACCTTTCTTCGCTTAACCAGGGGCATCAGATATTTTGTCTCACCAATGAGAAAAGTAACCAATATGCTTGGCTTATAGGTAAAGGCCTGTAGCTAGCTACACCCAAAGTATATCACTGTAAATCAGCATAATTAATTGGAATTAGTCAAAGCAATATAATTAATTGGAATTAGTCAAAGGTAGTGTTTGTGACCAATTATTTAGCAATACCTTAAAATCAACAAAAGAACATGAGAAGTGAATCCAACAGCTACTATTTTACCCACATGAAAGTAATCAGAGATTAATTGGGATTAGTGAAAAATCAGAAGACAGCACAAACAGCATATAAAAAATATCTGTTCACAGGAATGATACCAGAAAATTTTCCAAATATAGAGAAAGAATTTAACAAACATGTTAGTGTGGCATACAGCACCCCAAACAGCCTTGATCAGAAAAGAACCATTAGAGTTGAGTGGGCCAAAATGGTCCAGGTTCTCATGCAGGACAAGAAAAGAATTCCCAAGCATACACCTCGTAGTATGTAGTTACATATATTGAAGATCACGAGGTAGTAACAGGAACAGGTAGAAGGGCAGAGCAGGCAAAAAAACGAGTGAGGGAGGCTTTGTAATGCCAGCTCCCAGTATTTTAGGGTCAGACATCCATTGTTCCCGTGTGCCTCCCACCATCTCACTTTTCTAATGTCAGCAATCTCTGAGACTTCCTAATCTTAATCCTGAATAATCATTAGAGTGGTCTTCTGTTTATCATTGAATAGAGAGAAGGCAGGTGGCTCACACAACTTCCTTGCCTTAGGATTATGGAAGTATGGATAACCATTAGGGTAGTGTGGCATTTACAATTGAAAAAAGGGAAGGAAGAGACTCAGTTCCTTTGTTTCTAACTATACTACAACCTCACTATTAAATATCATAGTCAACCTCCCAGAAGTACAGCTTATAAGGACTAAATCTTAAAAGCTGTTAGAGAAAAGTAATTGTTTGACTATTTTAAAGTCACGAAATCTAAAGAGGCACAGAAAAATTAAGAGTGAGAGATAAGGAGGAGGCCTTTAATGTGGAGGGCATGGGAGAGCTTTAGGGGCAGGGCAGGGTGTAAAGCTCTCAACAAGGACAGAGGAGTGTAGTTACCTTTATTAACTTTGACTCAGGGAGGAGTTTGGGGAGGTGGGCAAAATGACATATTAACACGTGATTTGAGGGAGCATCTGCCTGTGTAAAGCAGGAGACAGAATGATTTACTGGAGTCTGGGGGTGGAGGCTTGGTGGGTTGTGGAGTCTTGGGATTGGAGAGGGCTTGGTGCAGGCACAAAAGGGAGCGGGAGGTTTATCTCTGGAATGAGAAGGAAAACTTGGAGTTTACTCTTGGAGAGTTAAGTTGTTTTTCTGGGTCCAGTACCAAGTTGGAGGGATGCTAAGCCCCAGGCTAGCAGAACCTATCAGCAATGAATCACTTATACAGGTAACCCAATTAGAACTGCAATAGACTCCTTAACACAAATGTTTTAAAAGCCTGCAGAGCTTGAAGTGAAAGAAAAAAATCAAAAGCAAAATGTTTCAGTCTAGACTGATACATCCTGCAAAACAATCTCTCAAAATTGATGAAGAAAGGAGTATTTCCATGACAAAGACAGGCTTAAGGAAGTCATGACCACCACGCCAGCACTTCAAAAAATTCTCAAGAATATCTTTGTCTCTTGAGAAAAGAGGCAATGAAACAAAGCCAAAAAGTATAATAGAATGAATACACTAGACAGAATGAGCATTAAAAGCACCAGAAATAATGTCAAAAATCAACAAATGGATTCAGAACAAATTAAGACCCTCTTTAAAGCAAAGGAAAAACCAATAGAGTGAAGACACATCCTACGAAATGGGAAAATTTTCTTGCTAGCTATTCCTTAGCCAAGACTACAATCTAAAATACATAAAGAACTCAGAAAAATTAGATTCCCCAAAATAAAAGATCCAATCAAAACAAGGGCTACTGAATGTACAGACATTTCTCAGAAACAGAAGTACAAATGGTCCATAAATCATGAAAAAATGTTCAACATCTCTGGCCTTTAGAGAAATCTAGATTAAAACACTGAAAATAGCTATCATCAAGCAATCAAATCACAAATGCTGGTGAGACTGCAGAAGAAAAAGAAGCCCTTCTATATTGCTGATGTAAATGTAAAGTAGTACAACCATTCTGGAAATCTGCATGGAGATTGCCTGGAAAACTAAACTAGAAATTCCATTTGACTCAGCTATTTCTATTCTAGATATCTTGAGTTAAAGACATCATATTATACTAATATATACATATTCATGTTGATAGAAGCACAATTCGTAATAACTAAATCTTAGAAGGGGCCTACATGTCCATCAACAGGTATATGCATAAAAAATGTGGAAATGACACACAATGGAGGCCAAAAAGCATAAAGTTTATTCCACAAAGCATAAATCTGAGTCACTTGTAGGAAAATTGATGTACATTGAGACCATGATGTTAGAGAAATAAATCAGAAACACAAATGTAAATATTTCATGGTTTTTCTTATATGAGAAATACAAAATACAAAAAAAGAGCAAAATAAAAGATAGATAGTATGTAATAGGGAGATAGATATTTTGCAAAACAGAAGCAGATTCAGAGATGGAGGGAGGGGCACAGAGTGGAGGAAAAGTGGATGAAAAAAGAATTAAAATGTACTATATATGTATACCAACTCCTCATGAAGAATGTAATCATTATGTACTGTAAACATGTACTAATAAAAATCAAAAATTGAAAAAATAAATTTATGTACATAGGGCTGAAAGTGGTAGAGATCAGGAAACAGTAGCTTTTGCTTGTGGAAGTGACTTAATTAATTTCAGTGGATCTAAATAGCCAATAAAAAAACTTTTCAAAGAAGATCACTTTTGGATGATTTATTACCTGGTCATTGGAGACACAGAGAATTCATCGAATTTCCTGCACAACATACATTGTGCTACTTTTTCCAATACCAAATATCATTTCTCTTCCAAATTCATTTAAATTCTGTCTCCTGAGTAATGCTGCCAAAGTGACAAGAGGTCAGTAGTAAATAATTTGACAATGATACCAACGGCCTCATTCATCTTTCCTGACAGTGTTAAACAGAGACCTGGTACTAGATGCCTACTAGATGGCTACCTGAATGAAGGACTGAAGAATTCATTAATTAATTAATATTATAAAATGCTAGTCTCAAGAAAATTCTAAGATCTTTTACTTTATCTTACAAACTCTGTGTTACAAAAATTTGATTAATGATTCAATTTTAAATTATATGTCTTAGCTGGGGGTATAGCTCAGCAGCACAAGTGACTGACTGGCAAAAAGGGAGGTCATGAGTTCGATTCCTGGTACCAAAAAAAATCATAAGTTATCTGTCTTTTAAGTATGATTTGTAACTCAAGGTTTGTCAGGTATAGTTATCATAACATACTTCAGCTGATCTAGATTTAGCCAATCAACCTTTCCTCTCACACAAGTACTTTTTTCTTTTTCTCCTTTTTTGAAGAGCATATTTTACAGCTAAAAAAGATACATTAGATTATCTTAAAATCCAAATTGTGTTTTAGAAATAATTTTAGCAATGCGAATTTTCCTTGGAATAATTTCTAATATGTACTTTGTTTTTTGTTTTGGTACTGGGGATTGAACTTACAACCTCGTGCTTGCCAGGCAGGTGCTTATACCGCTGAGCTAAATCCCTGGCCCCTTGCACTTTATTTTTGTATTTTAATTATAAACATTTCTGAATTAACAAAATGTGCAAATAGGATTCCATAGAAAAGAACCTGTCATAGTTATAGCACATGAATTAACAATTTCTAATTATGAACTTTCTATGCAGTCAGGGTGGTCTCCTTACTGTCCAAACATGTATTTGGCTTTGTCCTCATGCTCTTTCTTTTGAATGAAATGATCTTTCATCTTGCCTCTACTTGTACAAAATCTACCCATCTGTCATAGGCCTAACCTAACTCCCACCTAAGTCTGACCAGCATTCATCTCTAATTATCCTCTGGCAATAAATTATATTCTACCTAGATTTTCATTCTACTTTGTCTTGTTCAACTATTCATATAGGAAAAGAACAGATGAACATATTCTAAAATTATTATAATAAATATTAAAAGGGTGATACTTGGAGGCTATGCAGATATCTTATTTTGCTTAAAAGTTTTATCTATTAATTATTGGTGTGTTCTAATGGTGATTTGGGACAGTATCTTTTATTTATTTTAAATCCTACCATCTTTTGTCCAACATGGAACTAAACTCAGAATAAGTAATTAATGAATATTTGTTCAAAGTAACTGAATTCCAAGAAACATTACGTGAATAAGATGAGATAATTAAAGGTAGGTAAATTAAATACAAATATATATTTTGGAAGTTGTGTTCTTATGTATCTTTTTGAGTTTTTTTTTAATATTTTACTGCTTTACTTTTTTTGGCTTTTTTGTTTGTTTGTTTTGTTTTTTTGTCTTTTTGAGAGAGGGTCTCGCTATGCAGTTCAGGCTGGCCTTGAGCTCACTTTGTAGCCCAGGGTGGTCTCGACTTTGCTATGATCCTCTTGTCTCAAGAGTGCTGGGATCACAGGCATGTGCCACCACACCCGGTTTATGTCATGTATCTTGATTGATGCAATGGGAGTAGAAAGAAAAACCAACTACCTCAACTTCATGAAAGGGAAAACTTCCTGGAGAAAAGAGAGCAGTAATAATAGTTACAGCATAAGCTAGCATTTACAAAGTATAATCACATTCATCTAGAATTTCAGAAGCTCTGAAGAGAGAAGTTTTCAAGGAAAATAAGAGGTACTTGAAAGGAATAGGAAAACACTGATACAGCAAGAAATGGAAAATGAGACTTTAAAAACTACATAAGGTTATCAAGGAAAGGCAAAAGTAAAAGCAAGAAAGAAACAAATACAACTTTTTTTAAACTGCAGCTCTAATGCAAGGCTTTAAACTGGTAAAGTTAATCTGATACACAGCCAAAAACAAGACAACTCTAACAACCAAAGAAAAAAATACATGAGAAAGCATGCCCTCCCATGAACTGGGCTCCACCATGGGAATCCAGAGGAGACTATTCAACAAGAGGACAAAGCATGCCCTACATGAACCAGCACAGGCTGGGAAACCAGAAAAGCACCCCCCCACCCCAAGCAACTGGCTGATTCTGAGGACTCAGGGTAAGACAGCAACTGAGGTGAAATGAATAGCTTGATCCTTAAATTGTTCGATTGACTTTCCATGCCTGGAAATGGTGGTCTGGGCATCTGTTTGGAGAGTGGCAACGTGCATTGTGGCAACTGTGGTGGATTTCCTTCTGCCTTGTTTTTGAACTCCAATGTTTTGTTTCGTTTCACTGTTTTGTTTTATTCCTATTTCTGGTAACCTGAGCAACTATTTTGAAGATAATAATATGCAGTATAACAACCATTATTAAAGTAGTATCATCTTGTTTTGAAAACCTATATAACTATTATTGTTTTTTTGTTGTTGCTATCATTTTGCTTTTATTGTTGTTTCTGAGGTTTGTTTGCACCTTGATTTTTCTTTTTTCTTTCTTCTCTTTAAAATACAAAAAAGTAAACAATACTGTCACTTGGGAAGAAACTGTTGAAGGGAAGGGACAAACTGTGATGGGGGAAAGGAAGAATGGGTAAAAGGAAAAAATATACATATATACAAGATTAAGGTAGGTATATAGCTAGCTTTTGTTACATCATGCTACAGTGATATATCTGCATCCATGTTTATAGCAGCACAATTTATAATAGCTAAATCTTGGAAACAACACAAATGCCCATCAACCGTGGGATGGATAAAAAAGACGTGGTATTTTTATACAATGGAATATTACTCAGCTATAAAGGACAATCTTGAGGCTTTTATAGGTAAATAGAGGCAACTTGAGACCATATTCATAAGTGAAATGAATCAAACTCACATTTGTAAATATCATATTGTCTCCGTAGTATAAAAAAAAAACTGAAACAGTAATAAGATCCAAAAGGTACAATAGATATTGTGATAATGAAAGAGAAAGTAAGTGCACAAAAGAAAAGAACAACAGGGATAGGGGAGAGGACAGAAGGAAGAAAGGAGAAGATTATATGTATATAGGTATGCATATATATGCAAGATAGATAGCTGTACTACTAATCTCTGTTAGTCTATCCAAAAGAACAGTTTGTGCTTTCATTGTTTGATTGTTTGATCATTTTCTTGTGCCTAAATCTTGTAACCTGAACAACTATTTCTAAGATAACAATGTGCAATATATTAATTAGTGTTAATTTCCTACTATTTTTTTAAATTCTGTATCATTTCTATCCTTTTTTGTTTTGCTTTTTAAAATTAAAAAAAATTTAAAAGATAGAAAAACTCAAAAAATTACATGATTAAAATAGTTTAAAATATCTTTACAATAAGCATTAAGAATAGATTTCATGGGAATATACATTAAAGTCAAAAAATGAATAGAAACTCCATATATGCCTTCATCATTTCTTCATTCCAAGATCATTCCACAATGGTCTTACACTAATGTATATTCAAGAATATTTGCTGAGGACCTGCCATGTGTCATACATAGTGCTAGATGTAATAATTATTTAAGTTCCTTTCCAATAAAGAATTTGAATTCCAATTGAAAATTTAAAACAAATATATACATATGAAAAAGCTAAATATCAAAACATGGCAGAAAGGGCCTAAAGAACAATATAAAGACAAAAAGCTGCAATAGTCTCAAGAAAGAATAACTAACCTTAGAATGCCCTATTCAAAAAAGACTTTGTACAAATAAAGAATATTGCAAGGAATCTTTAAGAACTGAGTGGGGTAGGAGTGAGATTTGAACAGAGCCAAGAGAATGACATTCAAAGCAAAAATATACTGGCTAAACAAAGCATAGCATTGGAATAATAAAGGTATTTTCAAGAGACAGTGGCTAATCAAGGAGGGCTACATTAAAAGACATATGGAAATTGAGTTTTAAAAGGCTGAGACAAACATATGAAAAGCTTTAAAAGCCATATTGAAGAGTTGGAAATTTTTATAAGCAATTCAAAAATTAATCAAGGTTTTTCAGCAAAATAACCTAGTAAATACAAAAATTTAGATATATTAAGATTTGATATGTATAATAAATAGTGTACATCTTCATTAAAAATGTGATTACTGTCATAAAGAGACATTCAAATAAAACACACTGAATATATACCAAAGAGGGGCAGACCGAAGCAAAATAAACTTAAGAACAAAAAGATCAGCCCAAGATTTAATTGTTGGGAACAAATAAAGCATCACATCACATATATAGAAAGTTAGGCAAGGTTAGATTCGTAGGATATCGAGAACTACCATATTTCTGCTTCCTCCATTATCACTATGTTTGCAAGGAATTCAAACTACCTAAGCTAAGCATAGAGTAAAATAAGTAACTGATTAAAGGAGTAACCAGAGAAGTTACCCAAGTGATATATATTAACAATGACTTTACCAAGTTAGAGAAAATACAAATGTTTTAATGTGCTTGAAAAAGTATCTGCAAAATGGAAGCCATATAACTTAATTGCCTTATTAATTTGAGAAAAAGTAACAACAATAAATCTCATCAGAGTAGCAATATAAGTGAATTAACTAGAAAAGCACTTCTGCCCAAGCTTTACTTTATGGGATATAACAAAATTAAAATTTAGTCTCTTCTCTCATTATCACAAAAAAAAAGAAGAGAGAGAGAGACAAGGAGAACCAAGTTTAGAATCTCAGCAGCAAGCTTTAAATTGTCCTATATTCTCTTAACCCTCACAAATAACTCATTAAATCAACCTCTTTCCTTAAGTTTTACCTTATCATATTCACTCTTTAATCCCACTTTAAAACATTAAGTATATATGTTATAAATTTCTAGAAGTTGCCTTTAATAAAAGTAAGTATCTTTAGCCTTCATATACTACTTTGCAGTAAAGAAAATATTTTACACAGCTTACCTCTTGGAACCCTTACAGAAGCCATGCACAGCAAAGGTTATCATTACCCATATGTTCTAAAGAACCAGTAAGCCCACAACCACACGTTTTAAGTGATAGAGCTATGCCTGCAGTGGGAGCTTTCTAACTCCAAATCTATATTCTTTTCATTGAATTTCATAAGGTAGCACTAGGTGTATTTTATTACTCAAATTTATGTTGTTACTCTGTACTACTTTTAAGCAAATACAGTTTTAATAAGGTGCCTTGGTAGCCAAGTGCTTTTCTCAGGACCATTTACTAAAAAGCCCTAATTATTTTAAGATGTTCATGATGATAACGGTTATCATTTGATGAAAAGTCACAAGGAAGTATAATGTTTGCAAAATTGTTGAGACTATACCAAAAACAGTTTTGTTGTGAATGCTGCAATGCAACATGCAACAACAAAGACAACGTGAGTGATACGAGGATAGGTGAGCAACAAAGGGCACAAATAGGACATTCCTACTTTCTTCATCTTTGTTAAGGCCTCAAATACTGATATAGTTTAGAGCATCTCCTTACCAAGGAGACATAAATCAAAAAGTTCAATTAAGAACAATAAAACAGATTAGTGTCTGGAAGGACTACTTTAAAGAAAGTTTTTAAAGAATTAAATGCAGGTAGTTTGGATTTTAAAAAAAAATCTAAAAGGAAACTTTTCATGTTTAAACTAATAACTACACCAAAAACAATTAATCATTTTATAGGCAGATATCTGAAAAATAGAGAGGAATCTTTATAAAGAATTAGAGAATATTTATCAAGAGAACATTCACGAGAAATTTTCAGGCAAAAATCTATGGGACAGAGGAACTCCCTCTCTCAGGAGTGGTGAAAACCACATTCCTAGAGATATTTAATACCAAATTGGGAAAAAAAATAAAAAAAGATCCCATATGGAATGATCCTGTACTGGCCCCTTAAGAGGTGGGAAGACTGAAAATGGCCTCTTAGATACTTTCTATTCCCAACTTTTTTCTAATTCTATGAAGTTTTATGAGACACAGTCTTCTGCCAATTTCTTTTCTCCCCATGATGCCCACTTTCTCCTTTTACAAAGGGAAACAAATTGCATATTTCATTTTAAGCAGATTTCACTGCTCTCAATGAATCAGTAACATAATCCTAGGTACAAAGCTGGGAGAAAAGGGTCAATTTATAAACTTCTAAAATTCCTTTTCCAATTGTGATTCCTAGAGCTCTGACAAGTTCTTACACAAAATAAAAAGGAAGTAGTTTAAATGGATTCAAAGAAAAAAATGTCTCATCAGGAAAATCATTCATATTTCCCTTCTTCTGTCTGATCACAGAGAAGACAAGTGACCCTGGGAGCTAGAAGGCTCTGGCTCAAATTACTATCAAAGTTGCTGTTTAGGATTATCTTTTACCTTTCAGTATTTTATGCTGAGTGACAGCAAAGTCTACTGGCAACCCACATTTTTATAGCAATGCCTTTTACCTTTGAAGAGAAATAGCTTTAAACACCTCCCTTCATTGGCAAATATAAAAAAATAAGTCCTAGTCATGCTTCAAAGTCAAGAAGACTCAATCTTTCCCTCTGACTTTATTTTGGTACTTTAAAAAAATGTTCCCCACCCACTCTTGAAATAGACCCGAACAGCTCTCCAAAAGTCCCATTTAGTGAAATCCCAGAAAGTAAAAAGATATTTCCTTGTTTAGCTGACTTATAAAGACAATTTATAACAAAATGTATAGGTTCTGAAAACCTGTTCATGAAGCTTTTAAAAATAAAACTGCAGCTTATTTATGAGAAAGAACAGCAGGAAAGAGGTAGTCTTTCAACAACAGACATTAATACCTGTTCCATAACAGCATCAGTGGCTGAAGACACAACAATTTCCACCATACCTCTCTGAAAGAAAGAATGTCCCACTAGCCACATAGAAAGTTCAACAAATCTAAACAAAATTTTAAATTACCATTTTCATCTTTCCCTAGTAAAAATGAAACTGTTCAACCTAAAAAGATTGTCCTCACACTGGAATAGAAATTAAAGTTTTCAAAGCCCTTCCAATATTTAACTCATTTGATTCTAGCAGGAAAGAAGGCTTGCATTTGCAATCCCATTTCCAAACTGAAGGAAAAATGCTACTCTGAAATTTGACAATCTAAAGGAGAGAGAACCCAGAGATTTTTCAAATCTCTCTAAAAAAGGAATCAACCTAAAAGATATTGTTCAAGGAAAATCTTAGAGGGAGCTTCAAAAACAGGTAAAATCTTTTGGTGTGCTCATACCAATAAGGTTAAAAAAAAGAAGCTCATGTGTGCCTAGAATTTTAGGGAAATGTGACCTTCACCCTTTTATAATCTATAAACCTGGGTGAATTTTCTCATGAAATCCACTACATTTTCTCCCCTCCGAACTAGCCTGCCAGAAGTTTTTTGTTTTTGTTTTTGTTTTAATTCCCAGTTTGGGGACTCTGCAGCACAACAAAGGGACAGTCAGGACAAGGTCAACCTGGGGAGTGCCTTTTTCTTAATCATGTCACCAGTCACACACTTTGAGATCCCCTGCAGCTTTGGCTTCCTTTTTTTCACAGAAGTTTCAGCCTCTCCTCCAAGTATGTCACACACACACACACACACACACACACACACACACACGCAGAGCGAGTGCTGCCTCACGACCCCCTAACTTCCTCCCACCCTTCAGGAATGGAGACCAAGTTTCTCACCATCCTCATAGTTTTTGAGATAGTAATCCGGGCCCGGGCCCCCGCGGCTTTTCGCTGGGTTCCTCAGGTTCTGGAACTGCAGAAAGTCGGTCCTTTTGCCCCCGAAGCGAAGAAAGGCGGGCGAAAGTCCCCGGGCCAAGGTCACCAGACGCTTGGAGCTGCAGGGGTAGAAAGGAAGAGAGGAAAGGATCCCTGAAGGCTAGAGCGTGCAAGGCCCTCTTCATTCTTTGCAGAAGACCTAGCCGGTGCTTCGTAAGGGCCTGAGCCCGCAGCCAGCATGGGACCCCTGCCTGTTTCGCGGCGTCTCCCACGCGCCCAGTGTGTGCCGGCACCCCGGCCCACTTTGCCTTCAACCTCTCGGTTCCTCCCTTCACCCTCAGCCCCTCAACGCCTTCTCTGCCTAGCTGCCCGCAGAGGCCCCCTCCCAGACACCTTGATGCCCCAGGTACTGATTTACGAAAAGTTTGAGATTGTGTTTGTTCAATGTGTGTGGGGGGTTTGAGGGACACGGTGCTGCGAACATAAGATCAAGGTGCAGTTGCCTGGTTTCTGTCACTGAAAAACACTCCCTGTGGAGACAGGCACCTCGCGGACCGATGGGCCCGGGCTACTGCCAAAATTTCCCCCCCAGCAAGGGGCACCATAATCTCTGTGGGGAAAGTAAAACCTTGCTTTCTTACCCTCAGACCAGGCCTGACCCCTGAGGACAAGTGAATTCCGACTCCCGCCCCCCAAATCGGTTTTCCATTACATTTTAACGACTGCATTATTTCTCACATCTCGGGGTGGAGAAATTTGGGGGTAAATTCCTATCTTTCTGAGGTAACCTTTCCTCTATACACAATGTCTCTGTGATCTCTGAAATAATTCAGCCTAATATCAAGAAAGGTAGCCTTTTCCTCCCCATCCCAAAATGAGCTCTTTCTTCCTTCCTACTTGAGGCTGTTTGGAAGCTCTGAGGAAGACAAGTTTGCCGAAATGTGGAACCTGCGTATCCAGGGAAATCCAAGGAGCACCACAACCATACCATTTACATTTATGAGCTCAAGATTTCCATCAATAGGTTTTAAGAAGCCAAACGCTGCTAGTTTGGGAAGGAGCCATGGAGACACTGTTAGTGCTAAGGGGATCTGCCGCTGAGTTTCAAGTCTGTAAATTATTTTTTAACACTTTGCTTTTTTGATTCTGAAAATTCAAATCGAAATAGACAAGTTAAAGAGCATCATGAAGGAGGTGGATGCAAAAAGAGAAAAACGGAGCCTCCCTTTTAGTTTTCAAGTAGAGACGTGGCTACCCTGCTTATTCCGGTGGCCAGAAGGAAGGTTTGGCTGAGGACTCCAGGACCAAGTTCAAGGGCGCGCGCAATTAGGGCGTCGCGTGAGACAGCTTCGGACAGAGGAGACGTCTGCGCCAGTGGGACTCCAGGGAAACCCAGTATTTCCAACAGCCTTCCATCCAGAAGCCTGCAGAGCCAATGCAGATGCACCCAACCATGAATTCTTCCCTGAAAAGCTGCCTTCCAGAATTTTTTTTGCTGCACGCAAGTATTTAGTGAGAACAGGCTGGTACTGGAGGAAGGGGGGTAAAGGGGCTGGAAGAGTCCGCGCAGCTGGAAGAGTGAAAAGCAAAAAAACGAAAAACCCTTGTCGTACCCTACACTCAGACGAGCTCAAAGACGCGCTCTGCTACACCGAAGAGCTTTTTAGGAGGAAGCCCGGCAATGCAAAGCTTTTTCCGCCCTCCTACCAGTTGTACCAGCAGGAATTGAAACAACCCCGGAGGCAGTGGCGACAACCACCCTGTCCTTGGGGTATGTCCCCACCACCACCAAGTGGAAGGAGCGCTCCACGTGGCGCCTAAAACTACCTGCCGCGTCTGCCGACCAAGCCGAGGCCACAAGGAGACGTGTAGAGCTGAGGGGCGGGCGCATCCGGAGAAGCAAAACTCGAATTTCCTAAAGAGTTTAGGAAAGACGCACCAGAGGACGCGGCCTCAAAGCAGAAGAGTAGGATGGAGAGCGCTCAGGGATCCTTGGGGGAGCCCACTGCTGAGGCTCCAAGTTGGAAGGTACTTTTAAAGACTCAACACTTGGATTCGATATTGCAGACAATTTATTTATTTCTTTTTTTTGCACTGCAATTCTGTCCTAGACGAGAAGGGATCGCGGTTGACTAACTGCGGAACAATCCGGGGAAAGGGTGAGCTCAATTTTATTCCAAGGGGATCACAACCTCCGGGTTTGCTAATCTACCGGTGCTGGGTTCAAACCACAGAAACTTGGCCCCAACCCCCACCACCGAGTATTTCTAGGACCATTACTGCTTCCCTTTTGTACGCTGTGACCCTGGTGATTATTTTTTTTTTTAAAGAAAAACTAAACGATGCAGTTACTGCAGGAGATTTAAATTGGAAGAACTAGGGGGGAGGAGGATATTCTGTCTACTAAAAGCACCTAACAAGGTCCTGAAATCTGTAGATGACAGCAGAGGGCATAAAATAAAACTTTAAAACTCCAACGTGACTTGTCTACTGCTCAAGCGTCTCCATAAGTTCATTTTCTGTCAGCAAGTGGGAGATAACTGACCAAAACCATCTTTCCGTGAAAATTTTCACTTTGTGCAATCCCCGTTTGAACTCTATCTGTCTCCTTCTCTCTGTCTCTGTCTCTCTGTCACACACACACACACACACACACACACACACACGCATTCCTCTTGGGTCTTTGTTGCTCCAGACCTTTTCTTAACTTTTGTAACTGCGTTGAACCTCGTTTCTTTTTCAGAAGGGGAGGCTAATTGTGAATATATGTAAGCACAACATTTTTTCAGTCATAACTGATAAGTTTCTGAAATGCCTTCTGCATTGCAAACATGTGCATCTTAATAGAAAACACTGCTTTTCTCAATCACTAGTTACAGCCTCACAGCAAATATTCCAGGAGAAGGAAAACCTTTTTTTATTTTTTCTCATTTAGAGAGCGATTTGGTTGGCTTATTTTCTTCTTTTTCTTCTTCCCCCTTCAGAATGGGGATAGGAAGAGAATGGGAGTGGAGATTACTTTAAAAATTAAAAATGATCCATCGAAGCCCCTGCCTTACCTTAAGAAATCGAGCCAGCCATCATGAATGATGGAGGGATCCAGCTGCAGAGAGAGGAAGTTCTCATTGACTGTCCTGACTGGGTTCTTGGTGCTCACATCAAGTAGAATCAGGGTCTTTTCCTTCAAACCTGCAGCTCTGTCTACAGGCAAGGGTCTCCTGTCTCCAGTTTGGGAGGAAAGGGAGAGCTGGAGCAACAGAGCCAAGAAGAGAGTCACCCGGGCTAGGCACGCTGAGGGGCGGGAGTTGCTGGAGGACATGGCTTCAGGGAAGGCACAGAGCACCCTCATTAAATCCTTCTGATTTAAACCTCTCTCCCTACTGGGTCTCACTGTTGACTAATTGTCCTTATCTAAAGTGTGTGTCTCTCTGCTTCCCCCCTCCCCTTCTTCCCTCCCCCCCCATTCTCTAGTGCTCTCTCGCTCTCCCGCTCGCTCTCTCGCTCTCTTTTTTTCAGTGTTTTGGTGCTGGTGGAGCGAACTCACGCCCCTAGCCAGCCTTCTCAGCAACTCGTGCCAAGTGTACTCGTTCACCAGCACCGCCCCTTTAAGAGATTTCAACTGCAGACATTTTTTAACTTTTTAAAGGTAAGGGGTGGGGGGTGGAGGGAAGTAGGAGGAAGGGGTGGTGTTGTACCCTCTTGATTTAACCCTCTAGGGTCAGGAAGCAGACAGTGGAATCAATACAGTACTGTCATAACATCTTTCGCGAGGGCAGCGTGTCTTGATTTTACTTACCTCCCTGGCAGACTCTTAGAGGGGTTGTTTAAACTCCAGCTCCGACACCTTGTTAAACTTCACACAGACCCTGGGTCTGTTTATCCAGATAGCTCAAGCATATTGTCCCACTCGGTCCCACTCCATGTCCTTCTCTTAAGTTTAAAGTAGCAAAGGCAAGGGTTATTAAATTGCACAGCATCTTGGTGCAAGGGGCAACTGTGATTCTTGTCAAAGCAAAGGAAGACTGACCAACAGCTAGGACTTCTGTGAGGTGCTGAACAGCCACACAAAAGCATTCCCTGACTTCAATATGGCAAAACAACGGTGGCCAGAAATAAACACAGAATGACCAAGTAAAAGGGCTTCTCCACTTCTCTACCCCAAACAAAAAAACCAGTCTGCCCATGCCTCTGCTGGCTCTTCCTACAGCAAAAGAGTTAGGTTCTTGGGGTCTTCAATGTATGCTGGCTTTGGCTATCAAAGCAAAATGTACTAGGCTAAATCAGGGAAACTTTGCACACATTTAAGCTACTCCTGGTCCACTCTATATACCACTGCACAAGCTGAGCTGCCCCTCCTGGAGATCAGCGCTTGGGTTTAACCCTGCTGTAAGAAAGTACATCTTTATAGTTCCAAAACAATACAAAAATATCATATAGAGGCTTGAAATTTTCCTCTAATCAAAGCAGGTGTGCCTGGACATAGCTCCTGGATGCAAGATGCAAGGTGCACCACTCATCCAGCTCATGGAACTCCCAATCATAACTGGAAGATTGTGCCCTGGGTAATCTTCCTACAGTGTGGAAAAGAGACCAGGCAGAGTGCTTCAGTTTGTGAGGCACCACTTTTAGCTTCTTTCTGAAACAAAATAGGCCTTCTACTTGGCAGATGAAGGGAATTATTTTATGCACTGTAGGTAAACAGAAGCATTCCAGGTCCTCCTTGGCATCAAACAGAATTTAAATGCAGAGGATAGGTTCTCCCCAGGGATGAACATGCAAGGGGCAATCTCAGAGTTCAGCAAACACTAATAACACACTGCTCCCTTTTCCTCAGCTAGACAGGATTAACAAATCTGCAAACAGCTGGAATGGATAACCTTAAACTGATGTTCCTTGAGAAGGTGATGTTCCCAGAGGAGTCTCTGCTAACCTAAGCCACCAAAAAACCCAGAAGTAATGTTTGATTGAACTGAGAAGTGCTATAAGGACCTTCTAGAATACAACTATATAAAATGAAAATAAAGGAAAAAAGAAACCCCAAGTTTATCCTTCAGAGATGGATTTAAAAATCAAGCTGTAACATGTTCTAAATATTGGCTCCATCCCTAACACCTGCTTCCCTCAGTTCCTTAAACTTTCCAACATACCTGAATATACATCTTTAAAAGATGTATATGTGACCAGGTGTGGTGGCACACACCTATAACTCCAGTACTCAGGAGGCTGAGGCAGGAGGATCACTGGGAGTTTGAATCCATTCTGGCTTACATAGTGAAGTCATGGCCAGCCTGAACTGCATAATGAAACCCTGTCTCAAAAAGACGGGGGCGGGGGTGGGGAATGTATATGTATCTTTTGGTGTGTGGTGTGGTATGATTTCCAGTAGAAACTACTGTAATTTATAAATGCATACTAAGTATCTTGGTTACTTTTCTCTCAATGCTGAGATGAAATACTGGATGCCCAAAATGAAGGAAGGAAAGGTTTTAGCTTACAGTTTGTGGAGATCTCAGTCTATACTCAGCTGTCTCCAAAGACAGGGTGGCATGCCTAAGGGGCAACTTTCCTGGTGGCCACAAACCACATGAGCAAAAGGGAAAAAAGGAAGAGCAAGTCTCTTTTCCTCCCTTATATTGTGTACTGGCTACCCACCCCAGGGTGGGTGCAGCACTCACATCACCAATCCCAGCACTGGACAATGAGCCAATCACAAACACTAGATTCAGCCATCTTCAAAACGCCTGCCTCCCATGACTGCATGAGGCTTTGTGGGGACATCTAGACACAAACCATAACATTCCATTCCTAGCCCCCCAAAGACTCATGTGCATTCCTTTATGAGAAAGACATTTAGTCCATCTTCAAGAGATGCCTAAATCCTAACAGCAGCAATGCAGAGAAGTCCAAGTCCCAAGTCTCCTCTGAGATCTAAGGCAAACTCTTAGCTGCAACCCCCTGCACAAATGAAAACAAAGTTAAACATATCCAACATTCAATGGCACAAGATAAATACTACCATCCCAAAGGGTACAAACAGGGATACAAAGGAATGGGACCAAAGGAAGTCCAAAATTCAGCAGGGCAAACATTAAGTCCTGGAGTTCCACATTCAGCATCTGAAGCAATCTGGTTGTGAGCTCCAAAAGACTTGAGTGGCCCCACCCTCCTGGCACTTCTGGTGGTTGTAGCTCCCACAGTTTCTCTGTTGGGCTGGCTTTGTTCCCTCCTTGCAGGTTTCCTTAGATGATCCATGCTCCTGACTTTTCCATACTTCTGAGTTCTCCATTGTACCTCTGGCTTCACACTGACAGCTTCACACACTGCCCTCTCAGGGGCACACTGCCTGGCCTCCCAGGGCCTCCAAAATCTGGACGGAAGCCTTTTCAACTTGATAATGCTTGTGTTCTGCATGTGCCTAAAATCAGTGCCACGTAGATAATGCCAAGGTCTGCAGTCAGTTGGAGCAGTAGCCAGACTTTCCTCTCCTTTGGCTCTTGGGGTCCAGTGCCTGAATTGCTGAGCACTCTGAACCTGATTGTGAGTAACAGATTCTCTGTGCTGCCACCATTCTGAAACCTGGTGTGGCCGCCTCCATTCTGAAACCTCCTATGGCCTCCACCACCATTCAGGAAGGTAAGTGTGGCTGCTGCCATTCTGCAACATGGAACTCTGCAGCTCTCTTCTCAAAGCAAAGTCTTTCACTTCTGCAGTTTTGAGACTGCAAAAGGTAGAGCTCTGCCACCACTTCCCATGATGCCCCAAGCCATCTTTATATTCTATTGTTCCTTCTCAGCAATTGAGATCTCAGTGCTATCTTTATAGTCCATAGCTTTGCTGGAGCTTTTTTCTGGCCAAATTTGTAATGTTTCAAATTACCCTGCTAAGCTCTTTGCTCTTGATTTGAAACATAAATCTGGCTAACAGCCCCCAACAATAGCCACGCCACTGTCTTAACATTATACTGTCTTGAAATTTCTTTTGCCAGATTAATTAGTCCACTGTCCTTAATCACAGTCTCAGGCAAAGTCTCTGGACATGAGCAAAATGTAAACAAGCCATAACACACATCTGGAGTCAAGTAGCCAATGCAGTCTTCCTTCCCAGCAGAAACCTCCCAAGCATGGTCTTTCCTGGTTTTCTGGTCTGAGCTCTGACCAGAATCTCTCACACAGAACAGCCTAACACATTCTAGCTTTACTCTTTCAAGCAACATCTCCAAACCTCTCCAAACTCTTCCCACAAGTCATTTCCAAAGGCTCTTGAACCACATGGTCAGGTATAGTCACAGCAATGACCCCCCATCTCTGGTATCAAATTCTGTCTTGGTTACCTTTCTGTCATTGATGAGACAAAATACTGAATGCACAAAATGAAGGAAGGAAAAGCTTATTTAGCTTATAATTTGTGCAGGTCTCAGTCCATACTCAGTTGGCTCCAAGGCAAGGTGGTGTGGCTAAGGGGCAACATTCAGCCAAAAGAGTGATAGGGACAAAAGGAAAACCTTACCTATTTTCCTCCCTTGTATTGTATGCTAGCTTCCTAACCCTGGATGGTTGCAGTTCTCACATCACCAATGCCAGTGCTAGACAATGAGCCAATCACAAACACTAGATTCAGCCACCTTCTAAAGGCCTGTCTCCCATGACCACATGAGGCTTTGGAGGTATATCTAGATACAAACCATAACACTAAGCAAATTCTAGAGATGGTGAAAGCCTGGTAAACAAAGACTGTTATCTCTGTATCTTCAGATTTTTACTAAACACTTGATAAATACCTGTGAATTACATTAATAATATATTAAATCAAACTCACCACACTGAAATCATAGAAGAATATGAAAAACTAAACACTTTTGTTTTCACAGTAAATTGTGTTTTGGATCTCTGTTCAGTAATTTCTGTTCCCAGTTATTAACATTTTCCTGGCCATCTCCTTTAGGAAATATTTATTTTGCAAAGCCACTAGTTCATTTGCTATATTCAAAGTTATATATTTTTAAATGAGCCAGATTTTCCAAAGGCTAACACATTCCTTGGCTTATACTTGAATGTGCTTTTAGAAGTCACATTAATTAGGATCATTTGAATAAAATATATCACTTATATTAGATGTCTATAGTCAATGTACCTTTCGAAAACACTACTTCTCTAACTAAGAATTACCTGAATATAATGAGAATCTACTTATGAGTATTCAAAATTTTACTTAGTTGGCTACTCTGTAATAGTTTGGTGACCTACTTACTTTAACTAATGTTTAATATTTATATCAGAACTTGTATGTGGTAGTATATGCAGCTTTCCATTGCTGTGACAAAATAGCTGAAGAGACCAAACTAAAGGAGGATAAATTTATGATTTCAGTGGTTCTGGTCCAACGTTGAATGGCTCCATTGCTTCTGTGCCTCAGATGAAGCAAAACCTCTTTAACCTAACTCCTCCAACCATGCCAGGTTTCTTATTATCTCATTCAGCTATGAACTTATTAATTGATTAATCCACTGATGGCATTAGCACCCTCATGATCCAATCACTTCTTTAGCCCCCACCTCTGAACATCACTGTTTAGGGATCAAACCCTCAATACATGGATCTTTGAGAGTGACTTCATATTCCAAAAAAACCTACAAAAAAACACTTATTTTCTTAATTGATAAAAAAAAGAGACAACTTTAGTGTAGCCATCAAGATTCTATAGTCATAGCTAGTCAGAAAAACAGGAGAAAAAAAATCAACTCAATAACATGTAAGAAGTTCCAGATATTCCTGGATGACTCCAAGATGGACCTCTGGTATACTTAGAGTTTAGGATAGCTTACTACTAATCTATGTATTACATTGATGTTTCTAGCCTATCTTCTGTGTATTGGATGACAACAATCTGCACAGCTGTCCTGTCTTAGATTATAATTTCCTAAGGGACAAAAATTGGGCCTCTGTATAAAATATGAACTATTTGGAATTAGATGAATTGATATCTCTTTGGAAATGCTCTGCTTGGGGTCTACTGAATGATCTTTGTAGACTGATTTGATATCTAGGAAACTGGATTCCAACGAAGTGTAAGAAAACTTGAAGATTAATTGATTCAGTGATTTCCAGACCTTGGCATTTCAGAATAAATATTAGTTAACAAGAAGAGCAGACATATGTTTGCCAACTTTTTGTTTTGTCTAGTAAGGCCCTTAAAAAATCTACCAATTACTTAGCACTATTACTTTCCAAAACAAAAACACATTTTAACATCCAAAAATAGCTACAGTGGTATCTCACAATAAAGGGCAGGTGTTTAAGTGGAATAAATTCAGCTTCACGAAAAAATCATAATATTCTAATTCTATCTCAGATAAGTGGGAATATAGGAGTGATCAACATGGGTATTAAGACTGATAATTGGGATTACTGATAGTATATATAGTGTTTATGACCAAATTCCCTTTGTTGCATACAGTGGTACTGCAAGTTGTACATGCTTCTTAAAGGTAATCATCTTGACTGCAAAAAGTTCTTCTGACTTATTCTATCTCTTCCCTGAATTTTAACCTATCACAGACTCATGGACTGTATATGGCACCTTCTTTTCCTTCTATTAAATATTCAAAGCTTAATTATCTCTATATCATTTCTCCTTCTGAAAGAATTACACCCTACTATCTAATAGAAAAAAGAAACACTGTAACTTAAAGAGGAAAGCATGAAAATATAGCAGCCTATTCACTCCCTCTACACTGCCTGTGTACTTATCCATGATGACTATTTATTGAGATCGCAGGATCCAGGCATGGTGCTCAGAGGTATACATGCGTCATTTCATTAGCTTTCTTGAATAGCTCTGAGGAGTAGATATAACTCCTTATCATACCTAGCATACAAATGAGAAATGGAGACTCAAATGTTAAGCGACTTTCTCATACCTATTTCCCATAGGTAACAAATGGCAGCAGTGGCCCACAGACACCTCACTCCAAAACCTATGTTTATTTTCTTAATTATCTCACTCTACTTCTCAATGTAGTATAGAACAAGGGGTTGGATGACCTAGGTTTAAGTCTTGATATTGTCAGCTCTATGACCTTGGGTAAATTTTTTTAACCGTTCTACATTCTAGCAGTCTATTCTGTAAAATTAACACAATACCCAAGGTAGGTTAATAACTGAGTATACTGTATATGAAAAAGTGCTTTATAAATTCTAATATAAAACTATGTTATTGTACGCTTGTTTTTATTCCATGTCTCCCATACTTATCACAATATACCACCTTAACTGATGACTGGGTAAGGATAAAGTTACACATAAATATCTTAGTGATAAACTTGAAAAAAGTCAATTCTATCTTGTATGATGCCATTAAATGCAGTAATCAAACAAGGTCATACCACACATTTGAACTACTCAGGCTATTC
Source organism: Dasyprocta punctata (assembly GCA_004363535.1). Lineage (NCBI taxonomy): Eukaryota > Metazoa > Chordata > Mammalia > Rodentia > Dasyproctidae > Dasyprocta > Dasyprocta punctata. The sequence continues at coordinate 35,727 of RJWM01013449.1, forward strand.
TGCTAAACTGCATCTAAAGAAAGAAAAGAGTTATGTGTATTCTACGTGTCTTCTTCATTTTTCCCATAGGAAACGAATGAAAAGAGTATGTAAAGAAAAGTGCTAGTTACAAAAGCATGTTATTTTACCTTCAAAGACTGCATCTCCATCCTGTATAGAAGAACAAGGAATGATAACACTTTCTCCATGCAGAAAGTTGAAAGAAAAATGAATCTATAACTCTATTATTGTTCTGCCTCATCATATAAGAAAGCTCTGGCTGATGGCCTTTGACCCCACTACTGCCATTAAGCAGTAAACTTTTGTAGGAATGATTCTAACCATAATAAATATAGTTGACTCTAGTAAGTACTGTTTTGAAATCCCTTAGCATGTTTGAAGACAGGTATGACAGTTATTTGAAGAAAAGCTGTATGTGGAAAACCAAGTAACAAAAAAACAGATTAAAATTATTTATATCTTAGTCAAACCCATTGAAGAGTCTTTTACATCTACCTCATACAGTTCTAATAAAAACGTTACATAGTGGAAAAAAATCATGGACTTTCCAGTCAGAAAGCTGATGTAACCTTTGTTGAACAAGTCTCTTATCCTTGATAAGTCCCAATTTTTCCATGTATAAAATGGGCATAAGACTATTTCCCTCCAGAATTTGAGAATTAAATGAGATAATATCTTTAGTACCTAGCATTTTCCTCCTCTTGTTTGAGTTTCATTGTGGAAGTAAATGTAATTTGCATAAACAGAGCAGGAGAAAATTATACTCAAGGTTCTGAAATACCATAATAACATTTATTTCATTTTATACTTATAGCACATGACAGGTTTTGTCTTCACAATTTAGGTAAGAAAACAGAGATTCAAAAAGTTCAAACTATTTCTTGAAGAACTTACAACTAAAGTAAGTTCTTATGACTAATAGCCATACTGTGCTTTTGATACGTCTGTTACTAAAGTATCTGAGAACTGTCATGCTTATGTCCCAGAGCAGCAAATGGAGACTGCCTTTCACATGTCCTATAGATTCAGTCTACATATATATATATATATATATATATATATATATACATTACTCATATATATCAGACAATTCTTAAGCATTAATGTAAAAATAATTTCTAAGAAAATATAATACATAAGCCATGTAATTTATCTTAATATATCTAATATATTGATCTTGATATTGATAAACTGTAATAAAACATTTATTTAGAACATAATTGTATTTGTGGATCCCCAAAAAGTGAATAGCTATGATTATATTTTCTATGGTTCCCTAGGCTAACGGCACACTTTGACTTTTTAAAATACCTTAATATGCTTAATTCACAGCATTAAAAGTTAAATAAATGTTGATAATAGAAGGCTTACCTTCTATTCAGTTCACTCCTCAACAATCAAAATTGGCTGATAGACTCTATTGGTGCATATGCATTTGAGTATTTTACCTCTATCTGAATTAACACCTACATTCCTAATTCTTTAACATCTAGATTTCTAATTCTTTCAAGTAGCTTTGTCCCCAAATAAGCAGGACAAAGTCTTTCCTTAGTTCAACTCACCAAAATTTTCTAACTCCTCTAGCCCTTTGATCACCTGAAAACATGAACATACTGATGACTCCAAGGAATTATGTTTAATTTTCATCAGACACTTGAACTTCAAAACTTTCTTGATTTTGTGAAGACTGGACAAATAATCATTTTCCCTTTCAAGTAGTAGTTAAAATAATGTGTCTAGGTCAGTGGTTCTCCGATCTGGATGCAAACTAAAATCACCTGAGATTTGGAGTGGGACCTGATCATACACTGATCATATACTAGAGTTGTATATCACTATACAACACTAACTGATTTCTAGTTTCAGAAAGCAAATTTAGATGACAAGGGATATCAAATTATTTGAATCTATTTGATTGTTAGGTTTCAGATAATGAAGAGAAAGGGTTCAGATTATAAGAAATAGCTTTAAATTTGGATCTATTTTGTTCCTGAGTTTAGACAGTGCAAATTCAGATAGTACGGGATCATCCTCAGAGAGGAAAATTATGCAAGCAAATATCACATATCCTGTTAGTTTTAATAGATTTTCAATTGGTCATTCTTTACCTCAAGGAATTTGTTCACTTTACATCACCTAATTGCCAAAATTCCAAATATTGGATGATACTAACTGTAAATGAAGAGAAACAAAAACCTTCTTGCACATCATTAGGTATATAAATGGACTGGGTCGTTCTGAAAGGTAATCTGGAAATATTTAGCGAGATTAAGTATATGCATTCCCTAAGACTCAGAAATTCTTCTAATGGACATAAACTCCAAGGTAACTTGCAAAAGGCTCATTTAAAGATTTGAATGAGAATGGTTAGTAAATTACTGCATTTAAGAACTGGAGGCCCCTAGATGTCCATACAAGGTAAGTATATAGGTAAAATGAGAAAGACAGCTGTTAGAAGCAATGAATTCAATGTACATACAACAAAATAGATAGGATTTAAATACAATGATATGTGAAAAACACACACAAATCCAGAATGATATCTGGAATGAAATTAAACACAGGAAACAACATATTTTACAAGGATACAAAAATATTAAAGGACATACATCAAACATAGTTGGTGCCTTAAATGTAACTGTTAAAAAGTGGGAAAATAAAATAAAAGGTTTCCCGAGGACCAATGTTCAGTAACTTTCTCCTGCACTCAAGACTATAACCACAACCAAATTTCTGTGAAATGAAAGGAAGAAATATTTAGTTAGTATTAACTATGGGCCAAATAACGTGTCCTCCTAAGGTCCAAAGATAAACAAGAATATTCTTTCCCTTAACCTCACAGTTTAGTGAATAAAAATGGACAGGTTAATACATATCCATTTGAAGTAATAAAAAGAGTTTGATGAAATGTGCTGTGGCACACATAAGGGATTATGGATTAGTATCAATCTGTATATATTGAAGTCTGTTACTTAATACATATATAATTTTGCATCACAATAATGATTGAAATATTTCATACATTTGGTACAGTTTTGCCTACTTTCTAAATTGAGAATAGTTAAGAATAGCTTGTTGTAGAAATGTTAACAGTGCCATCTGCTGATGAAAATGTAAATCTTCACCCAATTTAACTCAATCCATTTTTCAAAAACAAAAGCAGAAAATCCACAGTAGAATACTTCAGCCTGAAAAAATCTTAAAAATTATCTAGCTCTAGATCCTAGTTTTAGATAAAACCTTGCAGAGTTTCATCTCATTTAAAGCAAAAAAGCATGCTTTCATGCACACAAATTCATACACACACACACACACACACACACACCCATCTCCGCTGTAAGCACCACAGAACTCTATGCAGTAAAACTTCACAAAACTAAAGTTTCTAAATTTTCCTAGACATATAACCATATAGGCTCCTTTAGAGGGTTCATAAGGCATTTTAAAACCTTTATATAAAACTCATTTCCCAGGAAAACAATCATAGGAAGGCAGCTTACGGCAGTGCAGAGAGAAGCTTAGAGAAAAGACATAAATTCATCTTAGCCTTACTATGTATTAAGCAGCTTTAAGAAAATTATTTAAATTTCCTGAATCCAATTTCTTTAAAAGTAAATTAAGAACAGAGTTATTACAACAATTTGAAAGGTTGTATGTAAAAATAAAATGCCTAAATATGTCAGAAAAAAATTTTAGTGACTAAACTAAAACCTAAATAATAATTTAAATATGCTTTCTTAATACTTTATTTTATTAGCAAATGTTCATAGTACACAATGATTACACTCATCATTGGGAGTTGGTACATGCATTTAACTTATCTTAATTCTTTTTGTGTCTTTTTCCTTCCCTCCTAATGTGTCCTCAGTGAAGCTAAAAGTTGGAAATAACACATCATGTTTTCATTTATCTTTGACATTTATATTTCATTTTAAAAAGTGCCAGATCCAAAATATTTTGCAAAATTAATTCCATTAAAAAGCCTAGATTAAAGGCAAAATTTTTGTAAATACTGTACTGCATATCTACTAAAATCATATTTTTGGTCTAAGACCTTGCTATTCCAAGTGTGGTCTATAAATCAAGCAGAAGCAGTACACGTGGATACTAAATAGACCATAGCTCCATTAATTTAAAAGATCTCCCAGGACTACCTCTGTTTTGTTTTTCTTCGCTAAGTTTATCTAAGGTTTGGCAATTAAGTACTGAAATTTATTATGTTCTTAAAACTACAATAAAACTCATCTTTGCATTCCACACAGCACTTAACACATAGTCCATACATATCTATATATCATTAATAAAATGATGTTCCAAAAACAAAAAAAGACAAAAATCAACTTGACAAACACTACAAGGAATATGTAATCATAGGGTTGTGTTACTGGTAGCAAATGAGCAATTATAAAATATGGAATAAATCAGTCAGAAACATGAAAATTAAAGCCTATAGATGTGACTATACATCTTTGTGAAATTATTGATAGAAGCAGCAATCTCAAATGTAGACGCTGAAAGTCTGAAAGTTCAGGTGATGAAAAAAACAAGCTTCAGAAAAGCCAAACTGGGTATAGCCCACCAGAGCCTTAACCAAATTATCTCACAACTTGTAATGTGCTATTCTCATTCTCTGAAAACAGAAAGTTACTCAGTATTTATTTAATATGTAATGTATATGAGGCACAATGAAATAAAAACAGCTGTACTAGTAAAAAGAAAACACACATTCAAAATTGTGCATGCAGGCAAAAACTGCTATTGCTGGAAAAAACTCAATATGAAAATAAAGCTCATGTCACTGTAAACTATTCTGTCATCTTATGAAATCTAGCTCTGCAGACCAACAATAAAACTTAACCAACTTTCTGGAGCACTTACTAAATACAGGAACTGTGCAAAGCATTTTAATGTACTACTTCACTTAATCCTTACAGTAACTCTAACAGATATCTTCAAATTGCCTAATGTTAAAGAAAGGGGATAAAATGAAAGACTGGAGCCATTAAATAACTCACTGGAGCTAAGGTATTCAAATTTCGGTCTGTTGTTTCAAAGAAAAAACTCTTAGACACTTGGGATATTCTGAATCAGTCAGTATAACATGTAAGTTGGCCCTATATTTAATTAGAATCAATGAACACTTAAATAAATATGATATGCCTCCTAACATTTTTATTAACTGTCTCTTCTCAAACTAAACAACATCTGCTTCTGTATTACACAGCATGCATTTTACACAAATTTTATTTCCTTCTTTGTAAACTATAAATTAAGATATTAATTGAATAAAATAGTAGGATTTGCCGTGATATTTCCTTACATGCATATATTGTTTATTAATCATGTCCATCTACCCTTCTAACCTTGTACCTTTCCCAGTCCCTAGTGATCCCTTTTCTACTTTCAGGTCTTTTATGTTGTTACTGTTGTTGTTTCCACATAAGACAGAGAATCTGCAATACTTGTCTTTCTGCTTGACTTATTTCACCAATGCCCTCCAATTCCTTCATTTTCCTGCAAATGACAGGATTTCATTCTTCCTTTATGAATAAATAATATTCCATTCAGTGTATATACACTGCATTTTTTTATCCACTGATCTGCTGAAGGGCACCTAGACTGATTCCATATCATAACTATTGAAAATAGTGTCACATGGGTATGTAGGTATTTCTTTTGTACGTTGACTTCATTTCTTTCAAAAATATACCCAGGATTGAAATTGCTAAATCATATGGTAACACTACCTTCAATTTTTTGAGAAACATCCTTACTGATTTCTATAGTGGCTGCACTAATTTACATCTCACCAACAACATTATTAGTGTTCTTTTTCCTTCACATTCTCACCAGCATTTATTCTGTGGTGAATTAACTAATGGACAACTTGGATCATCCAGTTGAACTGAATCAGTGTGGTTTTAGGTGTGGAAGGCCCACCTGAGGATTGCTGCCAACAGCATAGAAGGAGAACTGGTGGGGAAGATGGTGTGCTATTGATTCTCCTGGAGAAGTTTGTCATGCTAGTCTTTATGATATGAACTCAGCAGTTATCATCGGAGGAGCTCAGATCCTCACTGTTGCTGAGAATGGCTGCAGTTCTCTTCAGAGGAGCTCACTGTCACTGAGGATGGCTGCATCTGGTCCTTACCTTGAGCATTGCTTCCTGGCTCTGGTGCAGATCCCTCAGCCTGTTTGCGCAGATCCTTCATCCCACTGGTGCAGACTTTCTAGCTTTCACTACTGACCTTTGGGCCCTCTCACTGCAGATCCTTGACACAGACTTGCATGGGCTCTAGGCCTCAACCTGGTCTCATGGAGGACTTTGCCATGAGCTCTAGGTCTTTGCAGGACCTTACTGAGGGATTCAGGCTCTCAGCTGTACTCTTTGGGTCTCTAGTGTGTGGACACATCTTTGTACTCTTCTGGCATTTGACTTTTTAGATGAATATTATAAAATAATCCTATAAATTATGTGTCCAGTATTAAATCTATTCCCCAGAAAACCTTGATTAGAACATATTCTTTTTCTATCTTTTTAATGATAGGCATTTTCACTGGGTAAAATGGTATCTCATAGTTTTGATTTGCATTTTCCTGATGGTTAATGATACTAAGCACTTTTACATATACTTACTGGTCATTTGCATTTCATTTTTTTAAAAGTGTCTATTCAGATCACTTGCCTATTTTTAATTAGATTAGTGGTTTTTGTTACTACTTTTTTTAATGTATTCTGGACATTAATCCTCTTGGAGAATTTGCTAAGATATCATGGAAACAATGTCATTCGCAACAGTCACACACAAGAAACTAAACAAGTTAAAGACCTCTATAATTAAATTTTATTTCCTTTTTCCTTATTAATTTTATTTTCTCTAGTTTTTTAATTTGAGGGTTACAGGTGTGGCACAATGGTAAAGCGCTTGTCTAGCAGGCACAAGGCCCTGGGTTCATCCCCCGGTATCACCAAACAGAATTTTACTCTTACATGCAACACTTACTAACATATAAAGACTAAGTATATATCAATGATACATTCACTTTCATAGAGCATACTGTGGTTAAAATGAAAAACACAGAGAATGTGTCACCAGAAAATCTTCCCAGAAATCACCTAATGTGTGTGTACATTTTTTTCATATCCCACCCCTCCGCTCACACATATTGGAAAAATAAGCAGACAAAACTGAAACTAGCAAAAAGTAGGTAAGTTTTTTATACCTTGATTTGTTGGTATTTTCAAGCATCTATGGGATCTCTGAAAAAGCTGAAGTACTCTATGCACCATGAACTCACAAAACCAAGGCATTAAACTTTCTGCAAATAAAAACTTATGGTGACAAAAATTTAGAAAAAGGCTCTACATTTGACAGTTCATACAGGTAAAGGAAACAGCTCAATAAAACAAGGGGGGAAAAATAAAATCAGTGTATCTCAGAAAGCAATAGGTCATATATACTATTTAATAACACACATACACATGAGTCTTGAAGTTGTGAATCTAGAAAAGGTTGCCTAATCCACTATTCACTCATAAAAGTTCAAAGATTCTAATTTTTCATAAAAATGAATAAGAAAAAGAATCATAACCAACCTTATGAAATAATATTGTAAGAAAAAGAGAAACTGATAATCTCCTTAAATTAATAAAATCATTCCAGAAAAGATATGCCAATGAAAACCACATAGATTTTAGCCTAATATTTTTAAGCACAGTAAGCAGAAATTAAGAATGTGATGGAATATATCCTTTTAAAGCATAAATCACAATTAGAAAAACTCTAATGTGAAATTCTAGAACTCAGAAAAGAATCAGAAATTTTAAAAAATCATGTCAGAAATAAAAATCCAAAAGAACTGTGACAATAAATAAACATAAAAGATACTACAAAATTATGCTGGCCATTGTTGATTTCCTATTATCTTGTTTTGAAGTTCTGTATCACTTTCATTGTTTTGTTTTGATTGGCCTTGTTCTGTTTCATTTTGTTTTGATTTTATTCTCTTTAAAATAAAATTTTCGAAGATAAAGATCAGCACCTCCCGAGAACCTGCCATGCTGAGTCAGGGAGGATCCAACCAGAGGACAACTAGCCAACCTTCCAGGTAAGCAGTGCGAGTGGCATTGACTCCAAGAAGAGAAAGATCAGTGGCTTCCAAGAACCCTCCATGCTGGGTCAGGGAGGATCCAACCAGAAGATAACTAGCCAGCCTTCCTGGTAAGCAGCAAGAGCAGTGTGGACTCCAAGAAGAGAAAGATCAGTGCCTCCCAAGAACCTGCCATGCTGGGTCAGGGAGGATCCAACCAGAAGACAACTAGCCAGCCTTCCTGGTAAGTGGCACAACAGGTTCCAGGAAGAGAAAAGTCAGTACCTAACAGCGTGCAGGTTGAAAATCAAAACTCCCCTTCGCCCCTGTAAGCAACCTGCTGGTTCCAAGGACTGGCTAAATTGATAGCAACTAAGGTACATAAAGCAACTAAATGCTTGTATCGTTTGGTTGATTTTGCAGGCCTGAGGTCAGCAGTCTGAGCATCTCTTGGGAGAACAACACTATGCAATGTAGCAAACATGGGGAATTTCCCTCTATCTTGTCTTTAAGGCCCAATATTGTTCTCACTGTTTTGTTTTATTCAATATTCTGTTTTGATTGGTTTTATTCTGTTTTGTTTTTGGTTTGACTTTGCTATATCTGATGGAATGGACAACTAATGTGACGATAACAACATATACTAAGGTAACTATTGTTTTCCTATTATCCTGTTTTGAAGATCTGTACCAATTCTACTGCTTTGTTATGATTGACTTTGTTCTGTTTTGTTTTGTTGGATTTTACTATCTTTAAAATAAAATTTAAAAATACATAAAATACAATAAAATTTTTTTAAAAAACATAAAAGATACTTTTTTTTGAACCGGGATTGAACTCACAACCTCGCATTTACCAGGCAAGAGTTCGAGCCACTGAGCTAAATCTCCAGCCCAAAAGACACTTCTTTAAAAGAAAAAGGTTTGTAAAAAGAGAAAAAGAAGCTGGATGCAGTGGTGCACACCTGTAATCTCAGCTATTCAGGAGACTAAGGCAAGAGGAACAAGTTCAAGGCCAGCCTGGGCAATTTAGAAAGATTCTGCCTCAAAGTAAAAAAGGGATGGGGACATAGGTAATTCACCCTGGGTTCAAATGAGGAGGCTGGGAAGAATTAAAAGATAAAAAAAGAATTTCAGAGAAAGTGACAAATGTAAAAAGCAGTTTTTAAGAGATGTAAGTATAATAGGAGTTCCTGAAGAAAACCAAACTAACAAAATAAATTAGACTCCCCAGAAAAATGAGATGACATATTAAAAGGAAAATACATCACAAAATGGTCAGTACCTCTATATATTTAAGTAAAATGCTGGATAAAAAGGCAAAGACAGTATCCTTCTGGTATTCGCAAAAGAAGATCAAGTTATAAGAAGAAAAAAATCAAATTTATCAATTTTTCACAGTAATATTTTATTCTGGAGATAATAAAATAACAGAATTAAGATACTCAAGAACAAAAAATGTAAGGCAAGGATTTTATATCTAGCCAAAGTGACTTCTGATCATAAAGACCACATAAAAAAACATCAGGGACAAAAAGAACTGAAAGAATGTTTCCATGAGCCCTTCCAGAAAAATCCTCTAGAAAATAAATTCTAGACAATTCAAATGACTGGAGAGACATTTATGTAAGAAATGATTCAAGCATTAACAATATAACTACCTATAAAACTAAGATTTATGGTTTGAGGGACAGAATATAATAGGTAATAGAAATATACTCTAAAAATATAGATCTAGTATAACTATCAGTAAGTGAGACAGAATGAAAAAACTAGAATATATTTGCTGATTGATTCATAATTATTAACTGGGAGTAAAAAGATAGTGCTTCAGATCAGATGGTAGCAGAGAAAGAATGAGAAAAAAGGTTATCTAGCCAATTTTAATACTGCTTCCATTAAAAAGCCAGCAGAAAAAAAAAAGGAACAGTAGACTAAGATATTACATAAATATGTTGAACAATTTTTTTCAATAACTGAAGCGGATAAGATGTATGAATCAATTTTAAAGTTAACATCTAACATCTATAGAGATTATTTCTATAGAAACTACTTCTTGAGCGTTATAAATGAGATATATTCACAAATGAAGGCAGGTTTAAAAACATTCAGTAATATAATGTAATAATAGTTCTAGCTTTCTTTATAATATCTCACCATTGAGAAATTTTTAAGTAGAATTTAAGAAACATAATAATGAACATTTTTAATACAGATTGTTTTACTGAATTTAGAACCATTTAAATATCTTTGATTAAATAAAAAAGAAAATCAGTTTTTAACATAGCCCCTAAAAATTGAAAGTAAAATGAAACAAAGCAATCTAAATGCGTATCCAGGTGTATAACCATACACAGAGGAACTGTTTCAAGTTATTTTAAAGTCGAACATTTCATATCTTTAATAATCATAATTGTTAGCTTTAGGGTTGATTTTATTCTTAGACTGTTCCATATACAATACAGATAAAGCAAGATAATTTTATGTGATGCTTTTATTTTCTCATTTGCAGCATTCATGAGAACTGTAGTTCACAACACAGATGGAAGGATTATATAAATAGAATAACACTTAATATTAAGTCAAAGAAAAACATGAGATTTTTAAAAATCCTGTAGCTCCAAATTTGAATGGGAAGCATTACTAGGAATTTGGAAATACAGCATATACTTTGACATTTTAAAAAACCGTATTTCCTAGGAAGAAACTGTTCAAAAGGAAAGAGAAACTAAGATAAGGGAAAGGAGAAAAGAAGGAAGGAAAAAGGAAAAATACATTTATATTATATATTATATATATATAAAACACAAAATAGTTGATAGTTATACTACTAATTGTTATTAGTTCATTGGAAAGAAAGGTTTGTGCCTATAGAGTTTGATCAATTTTTCATGGCTGTATCTTGTAATCTGAGCAACTACTTTAAATATAACAATATGCAATGCACTAACCACTGTTACTCTCCTACAAATTTGTTTTGAAATTTTGTACCATTGTTTTTATTGGATTTTCTTCTTTAAAATAAAAAAAATTGTATTTTCTAATTCTGCCCACTGAAAACACCTAAAAACAATGATCGGGCCCCCTAGATATTTTATGTAATACAGTTACATATGTACTATTTTAAGTTTATATTTTTTAAAAGAGTCCTCATCACTTACACACACAAGAAAACATTTAAGAATATTATCTCAAGCCCTAGACCAATGTTGGAGAGCCAGTATGGCCCCAGAACAGCACTTATTTACATGTGAAATTAAGCCTAACATAGAAATATCCAGAGTAATCAGTGGAAGTGTTAATAATCTGATTATCTGTATTGGTTTTAAAAAAGGATTAAGAGATCCTCTTTAACAACTCTGATCTTCACTATAAATTCTCATGCCACTATCTATACAACCCAATTTTCCTTTTATTCCTTATAATCTTTCTATTATAAATATTTCCTTTAAGCAAAAACTAAGTCATGAAAGATGAAACAAAACTCAGGCTGACGTGATTCTTATATTTTTTTAAGTCATAAATTAGAGATGCATCCTGAAGGATTTACAAGTAAAGTTACATGTTGAGGTTTGCTTTAGAATATCCCAGGAAAAAGAAACAAGAGGGAGCCAAGCATAGTGATGCACACATATAATCCCAGCACTCTGGAAGGCTAAAAGTGGAAGATCACAAGGTCAAGCCCAGACTGGACAATTTACCAACTAAGTAAGACCCTGTCTCAAAACTTTAAAAAAGGGCTGGGAATATAACTCAGTGGTAAGGTCCTAAGTTCAGTCCTCAGTACTGAAAGAAATAAAAACCAGCAAAAAGATAAGTGAAAAAAAATTCATAAAATGTTTTAATTATTGAATATGGGAGGGTAATACTTGGGAGTTCATAATAAATTCATTTTGGGCCTTCTGAAAACATTCCACAATAAACATTTTTTTTGTGTGTTTGTGTTTGTTTTTTACAGTACTAGGGATTGAATCCAGGGGTATCTACCACTAGGCTACATCCCTAGCCCTTTTTACTTTATATTGAGACAGGGTCTCACTAAATTACTTGGTTGGCCTAGAAACTGCAATCTTCCTCTTCAGTCTACTGATTATCTGGGATTACAGGTATGCATCACTGTGCCTGGCTTAAAATGATTTTTAAATGTAAACAAAATTTCCTTCTGCCTTTTGCCTAAATATAATGACTGACAAATGACACACAAAGAAAATGGAATCTTTTGTGTGTGCGTGTGTGGCACCAGGGATCGAACTGACAAACTCACGCCTGCCAGGCAGGTGCTTAAGCCACTGAGCCAAACTCCTAGCCCTCAGAAAAGAGAATCTCAAAAAATTGAGTTTTAAATGTAGCCACTGAAATGTAGAATCTGGTCCAAGACAAAACCCCCTACAGTTATGGATCTATTTTCCAAAAGAAACAAAAGAGTCACTTCTCTCCTGGAGTTACTTCATCCAGATATTTAGTCCAGACATATACAAAATGGGCAAGTGATCAGATGGATGAATGATGGACAGGCAGACAGGAGGGAGGGACAAATGAACCAGTAACAGACAGCACCCTCCTTAAAAAAGAGCACCACAGAAGACAGAGGTGGCTGTTATCCACTGTGAAAACAAAAAGAAAGCCATAACACCCTGACTAGTGAAAATATGTGTACTATCTATACTGCCAGAAACATGATTTCTAAAATATATCTGTAGCTATCCCTTTTAGAAGACAAAGGCAAATAAATCACCAACTGTTCTCAGGTCATACAACTTCTTCGAGAACATTTGTATAAATAGAGCTAAATGGCTATTAAGCAAAAAGTGTAGACAAGAACAGAAACCAAGGACTATGCTTTGGGCTCCTGAGCTGTAATGTATCAATAGACACACAAACAGAGAGGCAGCTTTCAACTACTGTAGCACAACTGCTTGGCAAGAGATAACATCTTTAAGAGCAAGGACAAACTGGATGCTTTCAGAGTTTCCCATTCTATCAGAGATCACTTCTTAGAAGGTTAAATGCAGTAGTGAAATTCTCTAACAAGGATGGCACTGTGGCTGTCTGAAAACAAATTTTTTCTCCACTGAGCAAATTGGAGCAACTCTTCATATAGTGTAAAGTCAAAGCACAAAATACCCAGCCAGGAAATATACTTCACCAGCATCAGATTTAGCTATCTTCCTTAGACTGGTATAACTTTTAAAACTAGAACACTTTCACTTCTCATGAAAAAATAATATTATTTAATAACATAACAGCAAAAGAACTAAGAAATAATTTAATTCAGTTCTTTACTTGCAAATGTGGAAACTGGCAATCTCACAGGGCCAGAAAAGTTACATAGCAAATTAGTGACTCAATTAAATATAAAATCCAATTCCTTAAAATCCCAGTATTACTGCTCTTAAAAAAAAATCTGAGAAGTTAAAGAAAGCAATGGAACTCAGAGAACTGGAGAAGTTTTGTATTTAGTTTCTAATTTTTCCTACCAACATGAAGACAAACTGAGATGATAGCTTTAAATTTTGTCTTACTATTTGCAGTTAGTCCTTTTGGTTATCATTTCCCCTCAGTACATTGCTGTTTTCTCTATATATAATCATATAAATGAATGTGAGCCAGAGGATCTAATTTGACCCCTACACCATAGTACCTTAAGGGTAGAGATGTTTATATCATGCAGCTAGGGACATTTCTGAGAGCTAAAAGAAATATTATTAAAAACTGCACAATAACCAAAATATACAATGGGCTCTCCCAGGCATATTTAGTTCATCCTAGCTTCAGCTGTCTGGATTAGAAACAATCGCAACAACAGCCTTCTCCTTTCCTTCCTTTTAAATTTAATCTTGACCCAACTTGCTGCATCTACTAATTCTAGTCCTCATCCCAGAAGTATGTAAAGCTCATTCTCTCTGAATCCTCCCTCTTTCCAGCAGTGGCATTCTTTTGGTCTTCTCATTCCCTCTCCATCAATAAGACACCATAGTCTTTCCTCCAAGACAGCCATCATCCCACATTATCAGCCCATACCAGGCTACCCTCTTTTCAATACCTGGGACATAGGCCTATAAGAAAACCTCTCTATGAGGAGTGAAAGGAACAAGCTGTTATATGAACAACTGTGCACACGTGTGTCTATTAAAATTCTGTTAACGTTAATGACTTTGATCATTACCTAGTAATGCTAATGATTTTAAAAAGTACCTGGTATTGGGATGGAAATATAGCTCAGTGGTACAGTACTTGCTTAGCATGCACAAGGTTCTTGGTTCAGTCCCCAGCCCCCCCCCCAAAAAAAACCACAATTCAATACCTGGTGTCATAAATGCAAGTATGAGGGGTTGAAAAGAGGGTAGGGGAACAGGAGAAAAAAAGAATAAAGTTATGTCATGTACAGGTACAAATTCTCTATGATAAATGTGACCATTACGTAAATCTGAAATTTACCAATAAAATCTGGTTTAAAAAATAATACACACATAAATAAATAAATACAAGAATGAAAAAACTCGACAAAATACATACTGAAAATCTGGTTTCATTAACAATCTTTAACAATGATACTTTATACATCCAAAACAATATTATATTATTCATCTTAATATACATAGTAATTTGCTTATTCTAAGTGTTCTATAAATATTTGTTCAAAATGAATTTTTAAACTTTTGAACTATTTTATCATGTATGTAACAAAATTATCTACTAATGCATATTTACCTTATAGGCCAAGAGCTATTCCATATATGAATAAATATCTGTATTTCATAGTGTACAAACCCTATAAAAAATGTTAAAATTTAATGATCAAGTACTTGTGTAACATTGTTCCCTATTCAACAGTTCTTAAAAGAATGCTGTTCCATTCCAAGATTTTTTACTACATACTGATTCCTTTCATATATACCCTTACACACACATACATAAATATATATATATATAAAACCTATTAGTTCCTTATTTTCTCTAATGTACTCAAGCATCCATGGCATCATCCAAATTAATTTATAGTACTGCTTTATGCATTCTATAGGTTTTCAAAAATCTGTGTTTTTAAACATCAAGGCTTACTGGGGTGTGCTCTGCCTAGCCACCTGGGACCCTGAGATTCCAAACTCCACCCAGCCAGGCTCAAGGTCCAGTGACACACCCCATGACTGCATCTCTGCTAGCCGCCTGGGTCGTGGGGGTTCTGAACTCTACACAGCCAGGTTCTAGGCCCCAAGAACAAGCTCCAGGGGTCTGACCCTGCTAGCTACAGGAAGGTTACAAACTTCGTCCAGCCAACATCCCAGAGCAATCCAACAAAGTACATCAGGGGAATATATAACCAGTCTCACAAACCACAGAGCACAAAGGTCCAGCACCATAATCTAGGGGTGTGCCCCAGCTAGCCACAGGGATATTGGAAGATTGAAGCTCTACCCAACACAGTGTTCCAGTACAATTCAACAGGAGGCTGCCTGACCAGCCACAAAGGTCACAGAAGAAAATGACAAAACAAAGACCAAGAGGCAGTCTCAATCCCCCAGCCCGCTGAGAACAAACCAAAGAGACACTGAAATGGAAGACAGTGGGAGTCACACAACTGAAATGATAGAAAATGCAGTAAAGAAACAACTCCATGAAGCTATAGAGAAATTCAAATCAGAAATAATCTCTCAGCTTAAAAAATGAAATGACAAGCATCATGAAAAAAATGTTCTGTGTATCTAAAGAAGAACAAGATAAAAAAATAGAAGAAAATGAGAAAATGATGGAAACTTTGAATGAACAATATAAGACACAAATAGAATGCATGAAACAGATTCAAAAGGAAATGCAGGAAATAAAAAATTCCATGGAAAGTTTGAAAAACCACTTGAATGAAGCTGAAGATAGAATCTCAGAACTTGAAGACAGCATGGGAGATCATGGCCATGAAAGAAAAGATCTCTTAAAAATAGTAAGGAACCAAGAAACAACAATGCAACAGCTGTAAGACGATGCCAAGAGAAATAACATAAGATTAATAAGTGTCAACGAAAAAGCAGGGGTAAGTACTAATGACCTGTGAAGACTATTCCCAGAAATAAGAGCAGAAAATTTGCCAACCATGGGAAGAGAATCAGATATACAAATAAGTGAGGCATACAGAACCCCAATTAACCATAACCAAAATAAACCTTCACCCACACATATAATAATTAAGGTATCAGAAATACAGCACAAAAACAAAATACTAAAGGCTGTCAGAGAAAAGGAACAGATCACCTATGAAGGAAAGCCTATCAGAATCACGGCAGACTGCTCAACACAAATCTTTAAGTTAAGACGCGCTTGGAGTGAAGTATTTCAAATCCTGAAAGAAAACAACGTTCAACTCAGATTGATGTACCCTGCAAAACTATCCTTAAAAATTGATAGACAAATAAGATACTTTCATGACAAAGAACAACTGAAGAAATTTATGGCCACCAAATCAACACTACAAAGAGTACTGAAAGACACTCTAGAAAGACACAAAAATAACTACAATCTTAAGAACAACTATAAAAGGAAACCACTAAGCAGGGCAAACAATTAAACAGAAAATGTAGAAAACCAACAAGAGAAAGATATCATGACAGGGATGACCCAGTACATATCAGTTATATCAATTAATGTAAATTCAACTCACCAATAAAAAGAAACACATGGAAATTAAATAATACTCTCCTAAATAACCAATAGGTCACAGAAGAAGTTAAAGAAGAAATTAAGCAATATCTACAATTGAGTGAAAATGAAAATACAAATTACTGGAATCTGTGAGACACAATGAAAGCAGTCCTCAGAGGGAAATTTATAGCACTAAACTCTCACATCAGAAAAATGGAAAGAACACACATAAACAACCTAATGCTGCACCTCAGACTTCTAGAGAAAGAAGAGCAAGTCAACTACAAATCCCAAAGAAGGGAGAAAATTATAAAGATCAGAGCAGAAATTAATGCAATTGAAACTAAGAAAACAATACAAATTAATGAATCAAAGAGTTGGTTTGAAAGAGTAAATAAAATTGATAAAACCCTAGCCAACCTTATCAAAAAGAGGAAAGAAAAAACTCAGATTCATGCAATAAGAAATGAAAAGGGTGAAATCACTACAGAACCTGTGGAAATACAGAACATCATCAACACCTACTTCGAAAAACTTTACTCACATAGATTCGATAATACAGAAGAAATGGACAGATTCCTAGAAACCTATGAATTAACAAAGCTGAATCAAGAAGCTATAAAACTGCTGAATAACCCAATTTCAGCTAATGAAATTGAAAATGTAATTAGGACCCTACCAACAAAGAAAAGCCCAGGCCCTGATGGATTCACCGCTGAATTCTACAAGAAATTTAGGGAAGACTTAATGCCAACACTCCTCAAACTCTTCAATGAAATCGAAAGGGAAGCAAGTCTCCCTAACTCATTCCTGGAAACAAGTATTACCCTAATACCAAAACCAGAGAAAGACCCAATCAAAAAAGAAAATTACAGGCCAATCTCCCTCATGAAC